>JABUQX010091191.1:0-23779 GCA_015478945.1 Trachelipus rathkii
AAATAAAGTATATATATATTATTAATTACTATTACTATATTATATAATATAAAAGGTAATATAGTAAATATATATATAATATATTAAATGATATTATTATAATATACTATATATAAATAATAACTTATAATTAATATATATTAATTATTATTTATTAGTTATTATATTATATAGTATATATATATTAAATATAATATAATAATATATGTTATAAATATGGTTCATACTAAATATAGTAACTTGGTATCTATAATACTCATATTAGATATAGTAGTTATGTGCATTGATATAGTAAATCACTCTCAACTCCTCTAATGCCCCGCAAGTGACCTGAACATTGTTTTGAAATATCACGTATGCGGACGATGTAACGGCTACGGGCCTGGTAGAAGAATAAGATAAATTATATTGAATAAATATTAATAATGGTAATATTATAATATATATAATTATAAATTAATATATATATTATTTAAATATAATATATATAATTAGTATAAATTAATTGTGAAAAAATATATCAATGTAATAAAATAAGAAGAATAAATAGAATAATTTTTATTATTCGAAGTAATGTTGATGCTTTAGTAATTAACTGAAAAAGATATTAATATATTAATTAAATAATATAAGAAATATATATGTGAATATATTAATATATGTGTAATATTAAGTAATTATAATAATTAATTATAGAATATTAAATATAATAGTATATTAATTAATTAAAAATATACATAATTAATAATATTATAAAATTAATAACTTAATATTAATTATATATTTATATATAAAATTATATTATATATGACCAGCAGTAATGATGATATTAATAGTATGTAATATCATTAATAAGTAATTAATATGAAATATTATATATTTATAATATATATAATATATAATATATATTATTATTATTATATATATAATTATATATTTAATATACTTATGATATTATTAAATTAATGTTTATTAAATAGAGTAAATAAGGAATAATAATACTATATCATAATCAATTATAGAGTTTTAAATATTAAACCTATAATTAGTAAACGAAAAGAGTAATATAGTACTCACAGTTTCTTATTGTGCACATATTAAAGGTGGAGGTTCGAGAACTTAAATTATCTTCTAATTAATTTTATTAGGTTTACTACATGTATAATTAGTATATATATATAAATAGAGCATATTTATATACAGGAGAAAATAAGTCAAAAATCAAAGGGGATTGCGGTTGAAGGTTTAGGATGTAGCCATCACTGGAGTGGATAGATGTGGAGTCGAGAGACTGTGCGATTTAGTGGATGAGAAATGTGTATATGAGGTACTCATAAGGCTTTATGTGTAATAGTTACACTAAATATAATGATATAAGAAATAACATATTTATAACACTAATCACGAGAAATACATTTTAGATAGTAATGGTAAGATGTAGTGAGTGTATAGTATGTATAAGAGAGATAATTGTGAGAGTAATAGCGTAATAATGCAGTGTGAGAACAATATCATATAGATGAAATATTATTGAATTATATACTATATATATTATACTTAAAACAGAGGAGTTTTTGATACAATATCTCCCATGGTCATATAAAAAGTAGTATTGTACATAAGGTGGTGTGGTTTCACTAATGTTCAACACTTGTGCAAATTGTTCGACACTGGTAGACTCTACTATTAGGGAACTGATCATATAGAACTATTAGTCTAAACTGAGGACCGTTATTCGACCTTAACTGCGATGATTCCTATCAAATCCGTACATCATAATTAATATCTGAGTTATAGATGGATGTGTATCATTGGCTCTCGAACGATAATAGCCGTAGAAAGGATGGGTTACAAGGCAGAGAACAGCACAAAAATAATTTCATATGCCATGGTGCTTATCTCGGTTATATCAAGTAACCTCTGTAGAATATGGTAATGATAAGTCTCTCGACATGATTGAAACAGTTTATTGATCGAATGGATAGGCATAAGAAACTGGCATAATTGGTGAATATTACAAATATATGGAAAAGGTAAAGGAGGAACAAATCTCTTCACAATACGCACAACAGCATATACTCTAGCAATATCCAGGAGCCAGAGGTTGCGCTCGCTGAAAGTAATGATGATTATATATTACAGACTAGGTCTTGAATTAGTAAGTAGATGGGAAAACTAGATAAAGCCTTTAGGTACTATGACTCCTTCTAAAACATGATCATTAAGCGTCAAAATATAGATTATTATATTGGTATATATTGTACGTAGTCCAATGTGATATAGTGGTAGTAAATCATAAGGGGAAATCGTATGTCGATGACATTTTTTCAACCATTCCAAATAATATCAACCCTATCATTGCTTCTTTCTCTTCTATCAATATATATTTATAGTGGGTGTTAAAATATCACCTCATTTTTTATATATATAATATTAATTTAATATTATATATATAGATATTAATATATATATAATTATTATATATTTAAGTTTTTAAAGGTTAAGATATACATATCTAATATTAACTTCAAGTATAAATGTCTCACATAAGTACGTATTGTCATATAAGTATATATATATATGTATAATATATATATAGTGAGTCGTGACTTGTGCTACTTTGATCTATACGTAAGTGATACCTACTAGTAGTTGTATAATAATTAGTGAATATATATATTAAGTTATAATTAATTTATAATATAGCTAAGATCAACCTATCTGATGGCTTAAGTACTGCTCACACGCTTTTCCTCTTTCTTTTTCTGGAAAGGGTGATAAGCCGGCACTTGGAGAGAAACTTGGGCGCTGATAAGGCGTATGCAGGCATATTATACAATTAGTGCCTTGGATGTCGGAAGAGGATTTGCAGTAGCGTGAATTATGATGTGAAATATAGTGCCTGTGGTTAGTCAAGTATTCCGTCAAATATTAGATTGGTTACGTAAAGTAGGATTTTAGGAATTTGAGTGATTAAAGATCCAATATATTATCAAAATAACTGTAATAATAAAAAAAAACTGATAATGATATGTTATATAATAAAAATGTGGTTTCTATGTCAAAAAGGTTACGTTTTTTAACACTAGCATTTTGGATATTATTTTTATCGAGAGTGAAATTAGGGGAATGTAAGTGAGATACATGATTGAATTAGAGATTTCACCATATGATTATTCTGACAATGAAAGGTGCTATATACCAGGTATATGACGTCTTTTGGTGATATAATGTGCCTACTAGTAATGTATGATTTAAATTGATTTAGTTTTGAATAAGTGAAACCTAAATCCGATCTTCATAACAAGAGAAAAGACTAACGATCCACAAAATATATATATATATATATGCATACTTATTTATAAATGCTAAGTTTAAGCATATTTTGTCCATAAATTAAAGTAATTGATATATATTTTTAGTGGTAGGTATTAAGATATATGTATCTTTTCTAGTAAATAAGTCCTTTTTTAAGTTTTGTTTCGTTATTAATATAAAATCCTTAAAATTAATAATTTATATGTTATCCATATAATATATATACAGTAATTTTCAATTAACTAAATTTACATTAAAAATATTCCAAACTTAAATATGCAATACTCTCAAAGTATCGATGATATAAAAAAAAATGAAGGGTCACATGTTCTGTGTTTGGACCAGGCCTCGTCAAAAAATATAATGTAGTAATTTTTCAATGAGAACACAAGAGAGAAACGAGTTTTTTGTTAGGTGTACGGATAGAATACTCTTATGAGATAAGGACAGTAGGAGTGATCTACTTTTTGGCTGTAGAGATGAATGTGCTAAACAGACGACACGCCTGAATTTACATTGTATTCTGAAGCACAAATCTGTGGGAGGCCGATGAAACAGAGTAAATCGGGTACAATTTCTAGAGGCTCAGTGTCATAAAAGCTTTGGTGTTAAACAACAGCGATTGTGTATTCTATTAAGTATCTCTAGGGAATTCTATTCTGCTTTACTAACTAAGCAGTATTTAATATGTATTTTAACGCTCCTCTTTCATATTCTTAATGTTCACTTCTTTTATTTTTTCCTATTTTCTCAGTATTATTTGGGGTTTATTGGCGAGCCTCGTATGTATTCATTATGATATGTTAGATTAGATAATGTACGCATACTTTTTGATTATTTCTTGTACCTAGATGTGAGATCCGATGTGTAAAAAACGTGGTCTGTGCAGCAACCGATAACTCATATGCAACTAAGGGTAATCACTGCTCCGAAATTATTTCGAAAATACCTGAGCTAATGTGATTTTATATATACGAAGAAGAGAATGACAAATGTCTAAGCTAGAGAGAAGTTTATTATAAGGCGTTTAAATTTTTGGTTGATTCGCCAATCAGTGCTTAGAAATGTTTCGGACCGGCAAAGTTCACATTGAAATACCCCCCAGCTTGTTCTGATCACCCATGTACGCCGCATATCTAACTCTTGAAATAAGAAATTGGTTGAAATGCTCTTATATATCAAATGTTCTTTTAAAATGGTACTTGATTTTTCAGATGATCTTTAAGAGGCAATAGGGTGATTTAGACGTGAGTTTCGTTATAGGTAAACTAAGAGTATTTCGGATCTCGACTAGCGTGAGTTGACCTGGGCCCTTTAATATATTGTTCAAATTTGAGTGATTTTCGACTGCCGACTCCGACTACCGAACTCGCACTATAAACCAAAATTTTACGTGATACTCACGGCTGGGTGGTGACATTGCCGATCCGATCCGAACTGAAACTTAAAAAATTTTGACTGTAGCGAGCGGTCTAGGACTATACACGGTCGCAGCGGAAGGTCACGTTTACATGGCGGTCGACGTCTTACGCAGCTAGGTGTGATGATGTGCAAATCGGAGGAATGGATTGTCTGGATCGCTTGGTGACTCAGGTAAATTTAGATGCTTACAGAGTTTGACTCACATTCAAGTAAACATTCTTATTTATGTTTTCAACAATTTTTTTTTTCCGTCTCCTCATATTTATGAATAAAAAATATAGACGCACTTTTCCTAATAGAATTAAATCTCCATAATAGATCATAGGTAGATGTAGCCGTAAGACATTGAAAATTCGAGTATAGATCGCAATACAAATGACATAAACAAATTATATTTCGCAGTTTTCGGTAAAAATCAAAATGAATATACGTAATTAATAATCTACAATTGTTTTACTCACAATTTTTATTATATAAAAATACATAGCCATTATGTAAAATTAACAGTTTAATACTTTCAATAATAATAAAGATTAATTTAATATAATAATGTAATAAATAATAATAATAATAATAATAATTATAAATATAATATATAACAATCCTATTGCTATGGAGACCATATAATACTAATACTAAATAATAATAATAATTAAAGAAAGAATAAATATGCACTGTTAAATATAGAATACGCTTATGTAAATAAATAAAATACAAAATGAAATTATCTTGAAAAATATAAATAATTAAAAAGAACTGAAAATTTATGATTAGATATCATATATATAAATATATATATATATATAGATATATATATTAATATATATATATATATTAGTATTTAAATTATATAATATATATTATATATATTAATAATATTATATATTATATATTATATATTAATTATATATATATATAATCGTATTATATATTATTTATATATATTATATATATATATATATATATATATAAGTATATACGGTTAATAGTATAAATTATATGGATTGCCTAAAATACACAAAACTCAGAAACATTCACCTTTGGACCTGTAATATTATTGTCGGAATTGTGATTACGACACGATGCCCAATACTGTTACTGTAACAGCATTCATCCGACCATATCTTAAAATCTTTCATATGTTAATCTAAATCAATAATGAAACATATTATACATTTATGTAATTATAATAACTTATAACTTGAAAGCCTAACTAATATACTTGCCTTACTGTAATGTAGAATATTTGTTAATAAATGTACTGTTTCTGATTAGACGTAAGTGACATATAATAATTAAACGTAAAAGTGTAATTCATCTACTACAAATAACCTACTTAGAGCTACAACCAGATATATCAAACAACATATAATGGTAATTGAGAATGTTTTATTAATTTGTTTGTTACAATCCAATAATCTCACGTATATTAAATTTAAAGTAAAATACATATATCATAAAACTGATGGATGCTTGATGGCTCCCACTTGGACCATACATTTACTGACTTCTTTGAATGTTCAATTTCTGGAAAAACAAAATCGCTATCGTGAAACAAACAACTTTTAAAAACCCGTAATTTACATAAGCGTATGTCCGAGACACCACCTCACTATATTTTTAATAGTAACAGTAGATATTCAATTACATCAGTTTAGTAATATCCAAAGTAGAAATTCGAAGATTGTATCATGCTTAAAAATTCACATAAGCGAAAGTAAACTTTAGTTAATAATGCTAATCTTTGTGTTTCTAGACATCCAAAATCACTGTTAATCTGACCTGCGATCATTATCTACTAAGCATACATTCAAAGCACTGAATAAGGGGGGGGTCTCTGTATTGAATATGATCCTATTCACGAACTATTTACATAGTTATTTTTAAAAATTTTAGTTACCACGAAGTTCGAAATGGACCAACCCTGATGTTCAAAAACTGAACACAGTTTTGATGAAAGAAATTGATGCCAGCTATTAACGTAAAGAATTTAATTTGACTGTGATATTACATTCACACAATATTTACAAGTTGAAAATTGAATTATATAATATATAACTATATCAAAATTGATATATATATAGAAAATGATAAAATAATAATCAAAAAATCATCAAATAAATTTTTCTTCAAAACTTCCAAATGCTTATTTTGTCAATAAGGAAGAGAGTGCCTTTCCTAATATTTTGAATTATCACTCAAAACTAAAAGTATAACCATCAAAATTAAGAGTCAGGACTATATCATTAGTTACAAACAACTTGTCATTCTTATTTAGCAAGAGCTTTCGTTGCCCCGACAACCATCACTGATGTGTGTACCAATTTGACGTGCCTATGAGTTTAGATATATCTGGTACGTCGACATATATTGGTTACAGGGCTATATATCAGCATCTTCTCACAGTCCCTCGCCACAAATACTTTGAACATTTCAATACAGCCCATGTGGTCATTCAACTATTAGTAATATTATCTATCACTTCACATATTATATAGAGGAGGTGGAAATTATAGTATATAGGCCGTAAAGTCGTGTGAAGTCCAGAAAGCTTAAAATCTGCGGAGGCCTTCTATATAACAAAACACGCACCATAACGTCTTTATATAAATTATTGATGTTTTAAATGTGAAAAATTGGTTTGATATAACTTATTGCTATATAATTTAATGACTCATTCGCTTACAAGAAACAATCCTCTGAAGATGTCTCAAGATAGAGACGAACGCGTCGGGAAATCTATTAAATATATTTCTTCTCCTCGCTGTATATAGTAGTGTGGCCAGGGGTTCGGTTAGTAGTTGGTAAGAGTAGCAGTCGGTATGCATGTAGAGTGGAGTGAAGCGATAGTTTGTAGATATTATGTGATATAGCTAGTATCTAATTGTAGATAGTGTCTACAAATTCGTTTAATATAAATTATTACATTCATCATATTTATTGTAATACTAAATAATTATTCCTATTATTATGATTGTTCCAGAGCCTTTAGTTCCAATGAGTAACACTATTGTCAAAGATTCTCTAGAGATCAAGCTTTTGGTAACAGGATAACTCAGGCCATAAGGACAGGTGTACTTCCAACTGATCTGGCTTCTATTATTAATATAGTTTAATAATAATACTAATATAATAATAATAATAATAATAATAATATAATAATAAATAATAATAATAATAATAAATAATAGATTCAATATAATAATAATAATTATAATAATCATATAATAAATAAATATAAATAATAGTTTTCTTATTAATTCGACTGCCGACTTACCGATCGACTTCCACTTGCAGCAGAGTTTTCGACTCCGACTTACTCCGTGACTACCGACGCCGCTCCGGGAAAATGCAATGATCACGACTACCGACTTCCACGCCGACGATCCGGCTCCGCAGGTACCCTGCTTTAAGCAAGGCGGAGCTGCTCAAAAGCGCTCTAATCTAAATCATTAAAGAAATTTTTATAGCTGTACTTAGAAGAAGAACGCTGAAGCAGCGTTCTTCCGAGTCCAATAAATAAATTATCTCCATATAGATATATATATATATATATATATATATATTATATAATATATTAATATGTATTATATCTATTATATTTATTATATTATTATATTATATATTATATAATATATATATTATTTATATATATATTATAAAATATTATATATAATATATAATATATCTATAAAATATATTATATATTATATTTTTTAAAAATTGGAAAACCTAAATTTCGTTTTCCTAAATAAAAAAAATGTCAACCAGTGGAGTTCCGTGTAGGGATGTAAACGCAGTAACGAGGTAACGGAAAAAACCGTTAAATTGTATTAAAAAATAAAATGGGTACGTTACCGTTACATCGTTCCCATTTTAAATATGTTGAAAGCGTCTACTGTTATCGGTATTCAAGCATATTGTTAAGAGCCCGTTACATGTTAAACGGCGTTTTCTGCCACCATATCTGTATAGTATTTATATAATATGTAATATATACTATATATTATTATATATATTATATAATATATATAATCTATTATATATATATATTTTAGTAACTATATAATTATATTATTTATAATTATATATTATATTTATATATATTTGCTGATATAGCTATGTTACTATATAAAGGTAATTATAGGTGATAGTTGAGTATAGGTCTGAGTGATAGAAGGAGAGAGCTGGAGATGGGTGTTTTATACAGTAACACATTTAGCCGGTTTTTTTGCGTTGCTAAATTTGTCAACAACTCACGACTCTGTTTAGCAATTTATTTTTGCGCTGGTTGTAGAATGAAGATTTTTTACAAAAAACGGGCTGAGTTGCGGTTGAAAGGTTTGCGGTTGTTGAAACAAAACAAATTTAATCAATTGCTTTGATTTACTACTTATATATACTACTACTACCACTACATAATAATAATAATACTTTACATATGACTAAAAATATAATATTAATATATGATACTAACTACTACTTCTACTATTAACTACTACTACTACTACTATAACTATTACTAACAATACTAAATAATAATAGATATAATTATTATTATTATTATATTTTATTATTATATTATTTTATTATTATTATTATTAGTGGTGATATATATTAATTAATCTATATTAATATTATTATTTATATTGATTATTATATTATATAGTTTAGTTAGTTATTATATTATTATATAGATTATTATTAAGTTATAACTATTATCTGATTTAATTATTCATTATTGCGTTATCTTACTTTATTCTATATTAATTAATATTTAGTTATTATTATTAGAATTATTTTATTATTATTTATATTATTTTTTATTATTATTTATTATTATTATTATTATTATATATGTATTATTATTACCATTTATTCAGTCATTATTTAAAAATATTACTAAATTTTCTACTCACTTTTTATGTGCAATTTAGCGGTTCTGTTTACAAGAGGTGAAGTGTGTGTTGACGAAGGACCCATGCTTTCATAGCACAACGCATCATCGATGACATTTTCCCCACCCTGTTTGACGCCCTGTGGAATCTGGGCACTTTCGGACTTAAGGTGCTTTCTTTTTGCTGATCAGTGGTTTGGTAATTGGAATTTTAGAAGTGGCGAAGTGTAGATTGAGGAGGAATACATCTAAGTGTTTTCAGTGCCTTTCTCTGTGTTAGATACTCATCCTCTTTCTTCGTTATAAATTAATCCAGCTCTGCTGAAAAGTTTTTGTTTCGGTAATAATGACTGTAGAGTGGGCATACCAATTTTTTTAGCTATGAGTCCCTTCAACTCTTTTTGAAATGTTTCGTGTAGATGTGTCTTTCTCACAGCCTAACATAGAGAGATGCAATCTTCGGGATTGATCCTTTTTTCTTTTTGTTGATCGATTATGACAGCTATTGTTTCATTTGTCCAAAAGCTTCCTTATGCTAGCTATGTTCACATAGAATAATCACAACATCATCAACATAACTTGATGCTAAGTGGAAGGATTGCATCAGGTATTTTCAAATATGAGGTTTTCTGGCTTTCGAGATGTTGAGATATTGCTGCTTAATCTGAACTGTCTGCACTACAGTCTTAAAAGCAACTGATCTTGTTTAATAAGATAATCTCACTGTCCGTAACTAACGGGCCATCGTGCCTGTTGCAGAATGGCCGACGTGACGCAAGCGCAGTGTTGCGGTTGAACTTGCGGTACTGTACGCATCGACAACTGAAAACCGCCGGTTGCGGTTGCTTTGCATTCTGACGGTTGGCGGTTGCGCGTTTTTTCGATTCCATCACTAATTTATATTATCATATATTAGTAGTAAGGTAAGTATATAAGTATTATACTACTGATAATAGTAGTTAATATATACACAGGAGTTAGCTACCATATTAGCATTAATGAGGTAATGTATGATAACCTTAACCTGACTATCATCTTAATATGTAATTTATATTTTATATAGGTATATATTATAGTAATGATGATATTATTATCGTCGTAGGAGCAGTAAAGAACGAGAAACAAAGAGCACCTAGGCCAGGACTAATAGGCACGCTTACCGCCGCTTTGCTATCGTATCGAAAATCTACGATAGGCATAAACAGAGGAAGTCAATTAAACAGTGAATAATACAGATAAGCTTCATTGGAGAGTCAGACGGTTAATAAATTCCTTTGTAGTGGAAAAGTGGAATTTATTTTTTTTTGTTTGGTTTTTTTGGTGTTTTCTGTCATCCGCAAATTATTCTTCTCCCCCGAAATTTACTGATTAGGTAGAGAAAACCAAATAACATGGTATATGCGAAAATCAGCGTATCAATTTTGTTATTTTCGTTCTAGGCGGGTCGGAGCCGAGGTGGAACGAGAGGGGGGGGTGACGTTTTCCATACCGTAGGGAGGGGTGGAGGAATCCCTGCGACAACCAAATACCAAAGAGCGGGGGTTTCCGGAACCTCCGCCCGCGAGGGAGGGTGAAATTGTCCTACCCAGTTTGCAGGATCACAGGAACCTCGCGCGCTACGCCCCCGAGAGCCGAAAAGACCGGCCGCACTCGTTTGCATCTTTTGTGTGTTTTCTTTAATGGTTATTCTTCTATGTTTATAAAAAAGAAAAAATCTTTTTCATCTGTAAGGTGAACAAAGCTGTTCTAAATAGTGTTATTAGTTTTCTTGTAACCTATCGTAGTTTTGAAAGATATAAAGAAAAAATAAAATTTCTTTTTTTCAACTGTTCATACAAATTTCTACTGACGCTGATCCAGTACTATGTGTTTATTCTCCATGGTTTTTTGATCCTCTGTACTACTTTCGAGATGTTTCTGTTAAAGATACATCAGATGGCGAGGTTAACTGTGTCTTTGGTTCTCAACCTATATATTAGTAGATTAGTTTATTAATAGTATAGTCACTGAGTTACAGCTATATATCCTTAATATGATATACTATATAAATCCCATTTTCTGGACATATAGTATATATATGTCATTTGCAGTATAATAGGTAGTAGGACTGATATACTGTCTGATATCGTGTTAATACATAAGCAGTAATGAATTTTATTATGACCCTTAGTATATATTATTATTATAAGTATATATCTACTAATTGATTAAAATATATAGTTATATATTTATATATAGTACGTAGTGAGAGTAGTACTATATATATTATTCATAATATTTATTATATATTCTTCCGGATACCTCTATATATATATATAATATTATATATATATGTATAATAACGTATATATATTAATATAGTATATAAATATATAAGTAGAAATATTGTATATATTAATATATATATATCAATGTTATTATACTAATATATATTATAATATATTAAAATAGTATATAATTATAATATATTAATATTAAATAATATATTAATATAATATAATAATAATTAATATACTCTAATAAATATAATATAATATAATAATTCTATATCCAAAATCCATTATATATATATTATAATATATTAATATATGATATATTATATATATTAATATATTATGTTATATATCGTATACATATTATATTAAATTATATATATACTATATAATATATTTATGTATAAATTATATATATAATATATAATATTTTAATAGTGTATATTTATTGAATACTAATATATAGTTATATACTATCTGTATTTTTAATCACTAACTATATAAATATACTTAGTATATATATATATATATATCACTCATATATCATATATAATATATTAATTTACAAGCTAGGTATCTAGATATATCTATATCATAATATTTATATATTGTTATAATATAATATTATATAATAATATATATTATAATTACATAATATATAATATATATATATAGTATAATCTCATATATTATATATATATAAACGTTTATAATATATAATAGTTTATATAATATATTATATATTAATGATATTTATCATGATATTTTACAATATATATATATATATTACTTTTTAATTTATATATTATTTATACTATATTATAGCTTTCTATATATAAGTATATATTATATATTAATGATATATATATGATACTATATATATATATATAATAGTATTATATATATATATATATATATATATATAGTAAATGACCTACATTTCTTTAATTATTTCGACCGATTGTTCACTTCGAAAGCAACAAAATTTGGCCTTAACTAATGTGGCTGATAAAGATGATACTGATATAGAGATTGCATCTAAGAAATAGTGAATACTCGTACGAATTTATTGTGTTTATTACATTTATTTATAAATAATCCATTCACTATTCAGAAAACGAGTTATTTCACGGAGCTTGAATTTCAATGATACCTGACAAACTTCTTCGTACGTCCGCCACTTTCAACCTGTTGAGTTGTTGTACATTTGACTGCATTCTCTTTCTCCTTTTTCTTAGAGTTTAAGAATAATGGTGGAGTGAGAATATATTTCTAGTGTTTTTATTAACATTTCACAAAAATATGTTTAATTGATGAATAATATTTTTTAAAATTCAAACATTAATGATAAATTCAGGTAAGAAAGATTTTTACGGGCAAAGAATATCATGAAATTTTTATCAAGTACAAGAATATTAAATATTTAATTTAAGATTTTTTTCTTTACAGATGAATACTGTAATCAGGAGAGAATTTTTGTTTTTTTATTAAATTATGTATTAAATAATTATCATATGACTAATTAAAATTTAATAATAGATCCAATTTATTTGAGTTCCGCAACACTTTTCAATTTGCAAATTAACTTCAAAATTTTCTTTCTGCTTCCCGTTGCAAATGTAAAAATATTTTCACTCAAAAAGTTTAAGCGATAGTTTTTTATACCAAATATTGTTCTACTTTTGCCTCGGGGTTAACCAGAATATAGTAGGCTTCTTTAATTAAAGTTTTTATTCTATAATATTAAAAAAAAAATTATAATAATAATAAATTAATTCAGTAATTATTATAATAATAAAATAATAGTAATAAGAATGGAATAATTAAAATATAATATAATAATAACATAAATTGATAATAATATAATAAAAGTAGTAAAATAAATTTAAAAAATAACACAAATACCGACATATATTAATAATAATAACAATAATAATAATTAATAATAATTCAGATGACGCATCTAAACAGCCAAATCATGTTTAATTTATCATTGGCAAACTTTGTTTAATAATAATAAATAATCATAATATAAATAATAGTAATAATTGAATATATATAATAATAATAATAATAATAACTATATAATAATAATGAGCAATATACTAACTACAATGATAAAATACTATACATTTCAATAACATATAAATATTATTATATATAATATATATTATATATATAAATATATATATTATATGATCTTTAGTATATATAGTATATTATAATTTAAGTATATTATTATTATATATATGTATGTAAATCGTCGGAGTTCGTAATTTATAATGATATATTATAATATATATATATTTGGCAAATATTTTAAAAATAATAATAATAATATAATAATAATTATAATGCATGTACTATAATAATAAGGTATAATATAATAATTATAATAATAATATAATAATAATAATCAGTAAATAGCTTATGAAAAATATATTTAGGCCAAATATTGATTAAGTATATTTATATTATCTATATAATATGTTATATATAATATAATATATATAGTATATAATTAATATATATAATATATATATATATACTCTTATATAATATAATAGTATATAGCTCTATATATATATATGTATATATTTATGGTAGTGAAAGGTAAGAGGCCGCACAGTGAGCTTGTCATGGATAGAGTGGGAATAACTACACTACGGTAGTATATATCATATTATGTATTTATTTATTTATTTGCGTAAACACCGTGTTCCCGCCATGGAATGCAGGGTAGGTGTCGATCGCCAGAATGTATTTTTAATAATCCATGCGACGTTCATGGAAGAGAATGAAATAGCAAAAAGGGTGGTTCCCAGCCCAAGAGCCTGCGAGGAAGTATAGATTTATCGCATACTGACCAACTACGTCAGAAGCCTACAAACTAGACTCGAATCAACTTGAGAGTGAGCTTCTTTTATTTTAACACCAGAATTATCGTGCTTTAATTCAATCTCACTTATAAAAGAACTGACGTGGAATAATTTTCTGCTCTTCCTCAACCGTCAATTAATTGTCAGATGTTACTCCATTGTCTATTTAAATAACTATTTTTTCGAAAAAAAAGAACTGGATTAATATTTGTTACTTCTCTTCTTGATTTCGTCGAATATAAATTTTGCTTTTATTATAAATTTGACTTATTTCAATATTTTGACTCGATAAAAAATTTAAATATTTTCATGTAAGATTTTGAAAATATCATAGAGCTTCTTCAAAATAATAAATCTGGTCTCAACTCAAGCAGAACATCTTCCTTCAAACAAAAAACTTTTCAGAACTTTCTGATATAGTCTGTTGACTAATTTCTTCAGCCTTCTTTTTTACTCTCTACTCTAGATCTTCCTTTTTTTTCTTTTTCCCATTTTGTTTTAAAAATCGTCCAACTCCGACGACAGTCAGCAAATATATATCTATATTAGTATATATATATATTATATATATATAGTATATATATATTATACATATATATATAGTATATATTATATATATATATGATATAATATATTATTATATTATTATTATATGATGATATAATAGGCTATATATATATATAAAATATATATATATAGTATATAGTATATATATATCATATATTAAATATAAATAGTTATGATAATATATATATAGTATATTATATATATATATTATATATATATACTATATATTATATATATATATATATAATTTTAATTTTAATTATTATTAATTATTATTATTACTTATTATTATTATTATTGATTATTATTATGTATTATATTATTAATTATTATTATTATTATTATTATTATTATGTATTATTTAATATTATTATTAAATTGTTATTCTCGTCAATCTGAATGTAATTAATTTTATGAAAAAATAAGACCAAAATTTTTCATCTTGCATTTTTCTTTATAGTTCTTTTCTGTTATCAAATAAATCTGCAAAAATCTTTAGAAAATCTTTCTTGTATGAAACTGCAGAAAAAGAAACAATCCCACCACAGAAAAAAAAAAAAAAAAAAAGAGTTGTACTGCAAACTATAATGTATCTCCACAGTGCTTGTAAGGCGTTCATTTTCTCGACACACAGGAAAACATAAATTGTTACTAGAGCGTCACTTCACCAATTTTGTTAATTTTTTTCCCCTTGAATTGAGCACTGATTAACCTCTCAAAAATTCTTCTTGAAGAGGTCACCAATGCAACGTAATATTACGCCTTCTTAACACTGATATCATCGAGTATATAAAAAGAAGTTTCTGGAAAGGGAGGCCTTTAGAAAATTTTAAGATTTTAAGTATGAAATAACAAAATTAATTTTTTTTTTTCATACAGATATTTTTCAAAATATTGCATAGCTACGAGGAATTCTTTCAAGTTTAATATTATTTATTTGCACTTCTATTTTCATTCGCTTTGGCATTATTGAGGTACTTCGGCGGCCTTTTTCCTTTAGATTTCCTTTTGTATGTCAAGTGTTTTTGAAAAGTCTTTCCCTTATAGCCTCCAACTACTGCTGCATTGCTATGTTAGATTGCGTCCGAGTTTTTTATAACTTTTTCCCTTTAACAGCGGGGTTGGACGTTCTTAAGCGTTGTTATCAATGAGAGCGACTTATACAAAAACATTTATACGGACTTTTTACAATGAGCTCTCAAGCAAGCTAAATTCCTCAACAGGCAGGTACACTTCATAACCTCACAGAGACCTTGAATATAGAAGATTACAAAACCCAACATCATATACCGACAGCTTTATTCCTTCAAACAATAGTTACTCCTCTCTTAATAAACAACCACACGAACTCAACGGCCAGGCCTTCGCGATAATCAGCCCTACTAGTGAAGATCATTCCCTACCTATCTACAATAAAGTCATCTCTCTATCAGGCCACCCGGAACAGAAATACTACAATAATACTACCAGAAAGTAACTAGAAGCTCCTCTTCCGTCGACACCTTTATCCTAAACGTATACCGACTTCGTGGGACCATCTTACAACGTCAAATGTTTTAATTCACAGCCTAAGTTAATCATCCTTTACTAAATCTCCATCTATATCCGCCAATGTCCAAAAATCAAGAAAAGGCCACACAAAAAATCCACAGCGTCTAATACACATCAAGGAAAAACTACCATAATCAACGCACTCTTCCCCTCCACCACTCCAATCCACGGCCCTTAACAAACCAGAAATCAAAAATCTCCTGTCTCTAGTAGTTGGATAATCCATCTGGGGATTCTAGTAAAAAAAATTATAGAGTGTTCTGTCATTTTTATAGTTTATATACTTTTCTCTCCCTCCTCAATCTCAGAGTCACAAGGCTACATGCACTGGTGAATGATATCGTAAATATATAAACATTAACTACGTCACGCTATTTAAATTTTATAGCAATGGAAACCTTGTTTATCCTCGGTTTAACTAAAAGTTTACAAACGTGTACCGTGCTATTGCCTTACAGATCATTAATCTGAAAACCAACCCAGATGTCACAACCTACCGCTCCGCAAGACACATGCCATCATTAACATACACAAATTAACACCGACTGACTTGGGGATTTGGTTTAAGCAGACAAATTGAAGTATGAGCCTTAAATGAGCAGTTCTCCGGTACAAAATTACACAAAACTCCCTCTCCAGTACGTTATCCAAGCACATCCACTCGAAGTGTTAAATCCCTCTGCTCTAGAAGAATAGACACGTCAGGATGTGTATGACGGGCAAACAAACACAGTAGATGCACTTAGGTTGACATGTCTGCGTTTGGGAGTCTCGAGCACTAACACTGTTGATGAGGCTAACCTGACTCTAACGCTACAAGGCACTTACAGGAATTTGATAGAATAAAGATTTATACAAATTCAATTTATCGCGCACTCCTTCTCCATTGAGTGCACTGGTCAAAGATGTCCTCACCTCACAAACAAATAATTCTGGAAACATGCAAAACGTCTCGTACTAGACCTGCTACGTTACCTTAGAAAGAGAGCAATCACGGTACGGACAACCTCACTGATAGTATTTGCTTTATCGGAAACTCGTCGGGCCGGCCACCTTTGGTTTTCAAAGCACATACTTGGGAGGAGACCGGGATATGAGATTATTCTAAGTATTACTCTAATTATGCATATATTATAGATACTTATGGAGTTATATATATATACCTCATATAGTGAGAGTAGTTTAGAATATATAAGTTATTATTGTAGATATGATGATTACCAAATATTATTATTTGTTTAGTTATTAATATTATATAGGGAATGGCTAAATCTTGCCGCATATTAATTAAATTACATAAAAGTAATCTGCGTAAAATAATTTCTGTGAGTTGCTTATAAGAATATATGCGATATAAATTCACTTAATATAATCTCACATATATCATCGAAAGTTAAGAATTTGTATTATAGACCTTTTTAGCATAAGCTAAACTTATACCTCATTTCTGTATATAGCGTATAGAATTTATGTTAAATAATAAAAGTTATTCTAAAAGATGTTAGCTATTAGATTATATTCATATATACGAGAGGTATTTTATTATGATTTGCATTTTGTAATTATATTATTTCTGAAAGTATTGCGAGGTTATTGATAGATAATCACTGATTAGCTGTATTTTATTTAATTGCTTATATAAATAACTTATTGTATTTTTTTAAAAGCGTATTTAATAGTTATGTTTAATTAACAGAACATGCTAAGTTTTATGATGTTTTATGTGTCTATTGACTGTGGATCAATGCGATCACCATCTCTGAGAACTTAGAATGTGGAGAAAGCTTAATAAATCCACAGTGTGTATTATTCATATTTAGGATTTACACATGGACTATGTAGTGAGGCATGGGTAGGTGTGGACTGCCTCTAAAAGGCGACCGGGTGTTAGCGTTGATGCTCTTAACTGATTAACTGCATTTTTATGCGTAGCTGCTCTGCTTTAACGATAGTAAACTATTACAGCTTTTAATTGGTGATTGACTATCCATTAATTCAGACCAACTAGAACTGACGAAAATCGGTTATTGATGTATGGTGTGTTTTATCGCTCAGAGCGAATCTCAACGCACTGGCATCAAACCTTTGCATTATTCATATTTTTCATATGTGCTTAAAGTAGGGCCTGTTTTAATAACACCTTTTTGAGTGTCATGTGATTCTTGCAATTATTGTCGTCGTATGGGGTGACATTGATGGTAATAGATATGAGGTGACAAACGGAAAAGTTTTCTAGTCTACTCAAACGGGGTTAATCTAAATGAATTCTTTTCGGCTCTTTAATATTAGAATCATCTTGTCTTTGGGCAAAACAATTTTTACTCCTTAGATGCCTACTTTTATCCCTTTGTCATATGAATTGATTACGACAGTATAGTCTCTCTTCATTGCATCGCTATCATTTTTCTTGGCCTTTCAAATATTAAGTCTCTCTCATTTAATGTAAAATATCTCATCTCATCTCACTCTCATGATTAAAATAAATGTTATACCGTTTATTCCGAATATTCATTCGTATATCGGCCATTGAAGAAACAGTGCGTTAGGAACTAGTGCTTTGACAGAGGATGTTTCGGTTACCGGCAAGCTGTCTTTTCAAATGAGTTACCTTCTATTCGTACTAATTTCGTGTGTATTAGTCTCAAGCCCTGCTTGACCAGTTTGGGCATTTAAGGAGAGAGATATAATGGTTCTCTTCATGGGTTTTCTATATTATTAACATGTTTACTAATTAGGAATGTAGAGTCTGCAACTTAGAGTGCCCCGGTATCATTCTCCTATATTTGTATATACAAGCCTGGTAACTTGATTGTTATAGCTGACTTTCCTAGAACTCCGAGTTTACCCAGCCATATATGTCTGGATCACCTTTGATTATATCAGATTTCTTTTGGATTTATAGATTTGCTTCAGCCGACTCTGCTCAGCTCCCATGTGCGGATTCGTACCTTCCTGCAAAGTGATTTAATTAATATATTATATTATCCTATATATTATATATAATTAAATTAAAATATAACGTTTACCGTATTATTAACTACATATATTATATATATTTATATATATATTATATATATAGTATATATATATATATATATAATCATATATATATACATATTATATATATCATATTATATATAAGTATATATATTATAACTATATATACTATATATATATATATATTGATATATATACTTAACATATTATATTTGTTGTATAAAATAAATAATAAAGAACTTTAAGAGAGAATCTCTGTGTTTAATGATCTTTTGGGTGATTTAATAAAAATTTATGTTTAATAGTTATACTTTTTATACCAGTTTAATATTACTGAGTTATGTCTGTAATTGTATATATAATTAAATTAATATCAATTATATATATATATATTATATAATCACAGAGAAATTAAGGAATTACAATTATCTTTGGGATATTAGATAGTATCGAGAGAACTAAAAAAGAAGCAATCGTAAACAATACTTTATACGATCGTGATTAAATAAATTCTTCTTTAGTGGGACTAATAATAATGAATTATGATTTAACGAATATTTTTAATTGAAATGAGGTTTCGTATAGGCGATATAACTCAAAATTAGATACTTTCCCTCGAGAAACAAAAAAGGAGATAGATGAAAGTAGAAAGAAGAAGATTAGAAGAACAAGATAGATGCAACTAATATAAAGAGAAGTGAAGTCGAAGAAGGAGATTCACACGTATTTGAAGACATCACCAAAGAAGCAAGTTACAGAAGATCAACATCAATTAGAAGAAGAAGTAAAAGAGAAGAGTATGATGAGGATGAGAGAACGAGATAGAGAAGCAAGACAGTAGAGAGAGATTGAGAGAGAAGGGAGATGAGGAGAGCACGCCACCGATTGAGAGGAGAGAGCCATGTTTAATGCATTTGAATATTTGTAATTTACCGTGGAGAATATTGGTCTTTTTGGTCTTATACATGGGGTAATTACCAGAGTCTATCAGTTTCAAAAGGTAATGACATGAGTTGTTGAACACCGTAGATAAAAGCTGACTTCTCTACCGTATTAAATGGCCAATCAGACTTAATAAGCGACGATGCCTTCAAATGAGTCGTTCGAGGATTCAAGATATTGAGTGCCATTCCTTTTCTTCTCTAATAATGCCAGTGCCAATTAGGTAAAATACTTCAATATGTACCGATTATCATCTAATACCTGATAATTTTGCGCTTACTCAGAAGATTCTTAAAATTAAACCGTAAATTTATGTTCGATAGATATTAGGAAATTTTGCAGACTTTTATCTGGGTCAGTTTGTATCAAGCAAGTTACAGCTTATCTTATTTATACAAAGTTGTCCTTCGTCTTAGCAATAATTATCAGTGACTGACACTACTACTATTAATAGTAAAACATATATGCATTACACAGATACTTACTAAAAATAATAATAATAATAATAATAATAAAATATGTGAGTAACTTAAGGTAGTTAATAATAATATACTATATTTATATAGGTAATATAGTTTAAATGATAATAATAATAATAGATGAGCATATAATGGAGGAGTTATATTGATAATAATAATAGATTATAATAATTAATAATAATTAATTCGAATGATAACAGTAAAAACAGGAATGGATATGTTAATAGATTATATTTAATATAATTGTATATCACTCAATATTTTGAGGGAATTAAACTCAGCAATATAATAACATTACTATTAAGTTGCATAAGTAAATAAAGGATCAATGCTTAATTGTAAATATCTATATTAGATAATAATCTATTAATAATTAATAGATATATAAGATAAACAAAGAAGCTGACTATTATATTAAATATATAATAATAATAATAATATATAATAATATATAATATATAATAATAGAAATATAATAATAATATAATAATAAAGTTTAATAATTATAATAATAATTTTGAGAAGAAGAAAGAAGAAGAAGAAGAAAAGAAGAAGAAGAAGAAGCAAGAAGAAGAAGAGAGAAGAAGAAGATAGAAGATAGAAGAAGGAAGAATTATCCTGACTTATTTAAGCGATAAATAGAAATGTGAAAAGAAATATAGAGAAGAAGAAAGATTATTATTATATATTATTATTAACATAGAACAATGAAATAAAGAAACGAGAAGAAGAAGATATGATCTATTAGAGAAGAATGTTAAGAAGAAGAAGTAGATAGAGGAGGAAGTAAATGATCACAGAAGAAGTAAGAAAAATACAGGAATGCATGACGTTAATGAAGTAAGGTACTGAAGAAAGTATAAATGTATGGGATTAATTTTGTTAGGGTTGACCAGTTGTTATTATTAGGTTATGGTGGTAGATTAATTTCTTTAGATCCAATTGTTTATAATTCATTTATTATTATATACTTATTTATTATATTGAAGCCTTTGATTAATGATGTATTTATCTTTTGCGCGAAATAAGTACAGATGGGATGATGTTTACTTTCTTCATGATTTTTTTCATAAATTTTTAAGTTCAAATAAAATTCTCAATTTTATTACAACATTTTTAATTCTGTCATAGTTGTTAATTTAATCAACTATTTTTCACTTTATAGAGCTATATCTGTTTAGCTGAGCGTGCTGGAGAGTAAACGATGACATCGAATTCCTATCGACATATTCTACGCACATTCTCTTGTTTTGTGTCGTAAGAGGTCATACTTTCACGCGACGTGCGAATTAAACGGTATAGTTCGAAAAACGCTAATGTGGGTGTCGATATATTTTACTTCGAGAAACTCGAGTGGCTGATCGGCTTATTACATTCTGCGCCGTTGCAATTCCAGCCCGAGGTAGATTCAAATGTTATTAGTATAGCCTTTACTTTTACCCGTTTGTGGACGCAGGCTTGGCATGGGGGACAAGGCACAACTTGATTGAGGTCAATGAAGATTTAATTCGAGGGACGATCATGATGATGATGAGAGGAGCATAGCGATGAATGACTAGGAGTTTTAGAGGGGACTAAGGATTGATGGTGATTGTTAAACTGAGGATGGCATAATTCGTATAGATTATTAGAATTCGATTTTTATTGCATAAAATTTGAATATAATTATTTCATTTTAATGTAAGAAGTTATCAAATTTGATTTGATGATATTACGGGTTAATTAATAATTATTATTAGATTATTTAATCGTATTTTGTAGTTATTATTACGTCATCTGTATCGTAGTTGACAGTTATATATGTAAATATAACATTCATTCCTTATTGATTTGGACTTATATTATCGTCAATGCTTAATCTATAGTGATTCATTACTTATGCTCATATTAATAGCCAGTCGAATAGTGTTGGGCACCGGTCAATATTTATATTAGTACAAGGCGATATCACATGATTAAATACCATACTTGTATTATTCAAAGAACACATGTGTCGCTCGATTACAACATTTTATTAACACTGTTTGTACTTCTGTAGAAATTATTGTCAATCACTTTTTATGCCTCGTGGCTATAAAAGTAAAATATACCGAATTTTTAAATCTCACCTTAACCGATGTTGACAGTACTTTTGATGGATTAATACATAATGCCATGTGTAGATGCTATGATACTTTACACAAAAAAAAACGAAACATTTGGTTTCCCATATACGCAGTAATAACAGGAATGCGTTAATTAACTATCAGCTGGATGAGTTTACACTTCTCTCTTGGTATGAGAGATGATGCTGCTGATCAAAATATGTCCGAAAATCAAAAGCCATTTGGTAAATGGGGAATGCTAGAGAGGAGTGCGTTTATTGTACATATACTAATTCGTTTCAAAGGGTGTTTTAATCTTTAGATGAGAGTATAAATTACCCCCAATCTTGAATTCCTGATGTTCCTTGCG
>JABUQX010091192.1:0-5000 GCA_015478945.1 Trachelipus rathkii
TAATTAAATGTGAATAAGATAAGGAATTTCCTAAAAAATATGATATCTATTTAAAATCTTATATCACTATATTAGTCAACTTTAAATAATTACATAAGCTTATTTACATGTTATGCAATGTCCCTTTATACCAGATTTGTCCAAACTGAATTACCTTTAATTAATTACATTTCAATTTCCATATACGTTTCAGCAAATATATATGCATATATAATATAATCCCATCCAATTTTGTATACTACATATAATAATGCCCAGGTCAATAATCAAACAATAAGGGGGATAAAATATTACTGTTAGAAAATCTTTGAGAGTTATCATTTACAAAATATTGATTACTTCACGAACATATGAAGTATCAATTATACTAACAAAAAATTACATAAGTAATTTACCTCATGTATAACTTCCAAGTTGGGTGGGTCATCCAGTTAATTGGTAGATGAAGAATATAACTGAAAAAAGTTAATGAGGATGTTCATCATAGATGACGTATTAGGTAAAAATAGCAATCACTTAACTTATACTTTTACAAACTAGTTAACAAGTAATCTTCATACATAAATATCATACATAATTGACTATCGAATTCAAGACCTTTAACTCTATGGTCTAATCATATAAATTAGATTTGAGAAGTATATTTGAGCATTTTATATCTACCAAATTCCATATATTTTGTGAAAGCTCTTATTGAGTCATATCATGTGAAGTTATTCACACTACCACCAATAAAATGTGAAAAAAATTATATTATATATATATAATTATAAATAACTTATCCTTCGCCAATTCAAACATACATAAGGATCTTAATACTATATAAATCTAAACTGACTATCAATAAGTAAGTAGTTTTTGGAGACTTTATCAAGGGAATTATGTATTACATTGTTATAAGTCTTATCTAATTTAAAAAAATTTGCGCCAGACTTAGATAGAAAATATACTCTATCTAATGATCTAGTATTTGTAGACCAACGAATTAGTGAAGTTGGAGATTATTAATAGTTCTGATTCACACTACACTACAAACCTAGACCCTTCTGGCTTTTGGGTAGAAGTTCTGGAAGTCATTGTTGGTGATTACAATAAGATCAGGAGTGTGTTATTTAAAAAAAGGGAGATGGACAAACCTGTCACTATTCTATTTGTCATCTCACCCATTGGAGTTATCTTATTACCCATCTGTCCTCCAGTGGAGAAACTGAATGCTTGAAGCAAGCAGTGAATCTCTCAATTCAGTATGGTCAAAAACAGATGAATATACAGATCAAGTTTGATCAATCAATTTCTATATTCATTATTCAAATAATAGATACTGCTATTGTAAATGTACAACCTTCATACTTCAGGTATAAATTCACCTTAACTTGACTCTCAACAGAATCAAATTGCTCCGCTCAATTCAGTCAAAGAAAGACCTCTTAGACAGGTTCTTGCTGTCAAGTGTCAAGAAATTCCTTCGCAGGAATTTATCTGATTTGTAAAAAACTTTAATTCTTTTAAATTGCAATGGTTTTCATTGCAATTCTTCAGTGGGAGATATAAAAACTATAATTATAAAACCTTTTTTCTACATATATAATCTGTCTATTTTGCCTTATTTTTAGTATTTTAATTTAAGGATATAGTATTTTATTTTAGGATTTAAAAAATATTTAGGTATATAAAGTATCTTTTATTTAGTTTTAAGCGGAATTTATATTTTGTCTACATGTGGTATCCCATTTTTTCACTAAATTTCACTAAAAAATCACATTGTCTTGCGACAATTGTGGAATCACTTTTCTAATTCGAAAGCGGTACTATTTAGTCGATTTAAAAATCAAAAATTTTATAAAAATTCAAAATTAAAAAGGGTATAGAGGTAAATTTCTTTTCTTTCAAAATATTTTCCACTATCAACCTATCGTCTATTCCTCTTTACCTTTTCTCCACCAATCAAAATTTACCCTAACTAACGATTTTAAAGTTGATTAGATTACTAAAAAACCTATAAGCAGAGTTTATCTATGGACTTATATATCAAATCTTTATTCAATAGAGCCAAAAAATCTTTGAAAACAACAAATTCCAGGTAAGTGCTATATTTGATTCCACAATTGTACTATATTTCACCTTTTTAAAAACCTTATAACGTTTTTAGGTAAATTCCAGATTCTCAAAAGTTTAGAAAAGCCCATAGGGTTTTCTTTTGTACTTCCAGCTGACAGGGAACTTTATTTTACGTACTTAATGCCAAACAATTGACGCAAACAATAACTTCGACCGTCAACTCACAACTCCCTTTTTCTTTAGTTTTGGAAGGTTTGCAGAAAAATATCTTGCCCCGCTCCAGCAACTCTTCTCACCCACATTCCTCCGTTATGGCTGAATATAACCGAATACGATCTCTGCTCCACTTCGGTGTCTGGGTTGCAAATGCATTAGGGTTATAAGTTTTCTAGCTATCTAGAGATCTTTTGTGATGTGGTGCTCTGATATGATACCATTCTTTCATAAATTGAGAATTAAGACTGCATCGCTAGACTTTTCAACAGCGAAAGGGATCATATCTATAACCGTATTTTCACGCTTGCAGAGTATCGAACTGCACTAGCGAGTAGCAAAGACGGTGTGCCCTGGCCGCATACATGAAATTTCTTAACATAATCTACGTTCATATTTACCCTTTCTGCATCAACATTTTTGCTGGACCTGTAAAATAACAGAATCTGAATCTGAATCGTCTGTTACATCTATTTGGACTGGCAGCTTTTTTGTAATCCTCTATTTCCCAAACCTGAGAAATATCCAAAAGCTTTTGGACAACCAAAGACCAATTTCCCTGAGCAATCATACTTGCAAATTAATGGAGAAAATTGGTTCAGGCCGCCTTCTCCCGGTTCTGAAAAGTGTCCGCCGTTGTTTTTAAAACTTTTCAAGTTTGGTTTCCTCAAAATAATTGGTTCGAAAGACCGCGAATTCCCTTGTTAAAACTGGAAATGAAACATCCGGGAAGTCCCTCTCAACTGGTGGGATTGGTTCTTGGTGTCTTTTTTTACCTTGAAAAGGCTTATGGAAATCCCAGCTTGAGACTAGGTTTCCAAAACAACTCCCCCTTTTAATAAATTGCCTTTTGGTCCATAGATCTCATTCCAGGTTCGGTGCTCTTCTGTTATATTGTCACGCCACTTTTACTCTGGATGAAGGTGTTCCGCAGGGCATTGTTCAAGTTATATTACTATTTTGCTCTCTCTGATTTCAATGAATCGTTACTTTTATTTCAGCGACGGGTTAAAAATGTTTCCTCTCTACGTTAATGACCTTTGCCGCTATATTGCGGTGCCAGGCTGTCATTCCTTTTGAACGGCAAACTTCAACTAGCCTTATGAGAATATATCACAATGAGGTAATTCCCATGGCTTCCATTTCTCACCCCAAAAAAAAACTCAGCAGTACTTTTTTAAGAAAAAAGGGAATCGAGGAACCTGCCACCTTCCTCCAGCAAAACCCCAACCTAAATAATGGTTCAGCTCCATTCCTGTACTTCACAAGTTAAATTCTACGGGCTTCATTCTTCTAGATGACCACCTAACATGCGAACCGCACATTAAACTCCTGAAAGGGACTTATCATCGCGCTCTTGACCTATTACGTCATCTCGCCTCAAAATCTTGGGGTGATGATCGCAAGTCCCTTTTACGTCTCTACATTGCCATAATCCGATCGAAACTAGATTACGACTGCGTAGTATATGGTCAGATCTCCTAAACTCTACTACATCTGTTAGACTTAGATCCCATCCAAAACGAGGCGATCCGTATCTCCACTGGAGCCTTCCGATCATCTCCCCGGGTGAGCCTTGGAAGTTGAATCTGATGTGATGCCACTCGATGTCGCTCTCTCTTCGAAGGGAAATATACATCATGTTCACAGTTAATCTATTCCCTTCAAACCCAATACCCATCTGCTCTAACAGAGATTCTGTTGAGAGATACCTCAGATCCTAATTACTGTCTATCTGCAAAACACAGTTTATAACATTCTTAACTTCCTCAACATCCCTTTGCAAAAGGTACTGCCGTTCTCTTATGATGAAGGCTATACACGTTAGTTATTCCCTGTTCCCACCATTTGCATGGCTGGTCCTGACTTCTCTCTTCAAATCAAACCACCCTGCTGCCTTGTTAAAGGCATCATTTCTGTCTCATTACGCAGTTCACGGTGGATTTACTCCTGGCTTACTGAAGGCTCTAGAACAGGGAACAGTGTGGGTGTATCTGCTGTCTTCCTGGACGATCAAATTTCTCCCATACCCTCCCCCGATCACGCTTCAATTTTTACTGCAGAATTGATAGCTATAATGATTGCCCTTTCTCGAATTTTATTTCTTAACCAAGATCACTTCGCTCAGCGATGTTATCCGCTGTACAACTATTTCTTAGGCTGCTCCATTCTCGTAAGAAACAAATCAAACTATATGTTGGACCCCCTCTCACGTAGGGGTAACTGGCAGCAAAATCGCTGACAAAGAGGGCAAAATGGTCGTCTCTTCTTTTCGGAGCTGTTCTAGATACCTCTCGCATGCAATTCGACAAGGTCGCCTCCCATCAACTGATTACTATCCCGCTCTACGACAAGGCTTCCGGTCTTAATGGCAAGAGTGCTGGACGAGTGATCAGCGAGAGGCGAAACTTAGAAATATAAAGCCGAACATTGGTGAGTGGTCTTCCTCTCACCGACGAAAGTGCTTGCACATCTCCGTATTGGCCAGACCAATTCACACAGCACTACGTGTCACGAGACCTTCCTCCCATCTGAAAATTTTGCAGTCGTCGTACCCCGCAATCTGTTCACCATATCTTCATCGATTGTCCCCAACTGGACCCCATTCGTCGTCTTCATTTTCCTACTATATGGTCCATAACACTCTAAAAGGTTATCCAATATCTTATCTGATTCCTCCCACTTTAACAGTAACTATTTTCTCCTATCTTCAAGAACTGAATATTCTT
>JABUQX010091192.1:10000-12500 GCA_015478945.1 Trachelipus rathkii
GCAGGAAGAAGGTACTTAAGGGATATAGGAAATGCACCTTGTGTGGACGAGAAGGAGTTGGTCTCCAGGACGAAGCACAGTGCCTCAAGCGGGTAAGATAAGCAAGTGGGTCGGCTGTAGAAGGAGGAGAGACTGTGAAAAAGAAAGTCACGCTGGAAGACAAGAGGAGAACCATACACTAATTCAGCAAGCCGAACAGTGCAGATCCTCTTTAACTGCGGAGCGAACATGCCAAAGCAATACACAACAAACGGGAGGCATCAGTCCAATTTCCCGGATTGGGCTGAGCTAGAAGAAAAGCCTTTAGCTGACGGTGGGAAACGTTCAACAATGCCGTTCCTTTTGGGTTAAAAGAAGTCGTGTGAATCTTCTCTCTGAACCAAGAAGATTCATCAAATCTCTCCATAAGAAGGATTCAAAGGGTCTACCTGTCCGTTGTGACAGAAAGCGGCACACCAAAGCGCGAAATCCAATGAGCCAAGAATAGCTTTAGCTATGGATTTCCGCGTTGGCGACAGAGAGAGGGGAAAGGCCTCGGTCCATCGTGTGAACCGATCTATACAACGTAAGAATGTATTTCTTACTGCGGGAGGGAGGCCGAGGTCCAACGATGTCGATGTGACTACGTTCAAAAAGCGAGCCCAGGGTAAGAAGGGTGCCTAGCAGGGGAACTTGGGGTGTGACGGTGGACCTTAGAACGCTGGCCAGGGAAGACAAGTGCGACACCAAGTTTGCCTACGTTCGGCCATTCAGTATCAGGCCAACAAACAAAATCGGCGCAGGCAATCAGTTGCTTAAAGCCTCAATGCCAGGGTGGGAAAGCGAGTGAAGATTGAAGAAGACAGCCTTACGGAACGATGCAGGTACGAAAATACGAGGAGAACCCTGAGAGACATCGCACAGAAGTTTCTTCTCTATCCCAAGAGTTTGGAGTCCACTCCAGCTTTGAGAAGAAGACATCTGTGGAAGTGCAGGATCCCTCAGTAGTCTGGCACGTATGCCATAGCGATCGTAGTTGATGTTTGGTAAGGCTGAAATCGCGTCGGTTTAAATGCGGGAGAGAGCGTCGGCAGTGAAGTTTTCGACACCTGAAATATGTCTGACATCAGTAGTAAACTGTGAGACATACTCAAGGTGACGAGCTTCTCGAAGAGAGTGCCGTTCGTTTCTGGGACCCAATAGCGGAAGGTAAGTGGTTGTGGATCGTGAGTATGGTGGAACTCAACGACCCTCGAAGTAGCGGAAAATTGACAGAACGCGAGAATAACATCGCAAGTTGAACTCCCTCCCAAAGCACTCGTAGCGAGCCTCAGGAGGGTTGCAACCTTGCGAGAAGAAAAAGGCGAGAGGAGACCACACTTCGTTCAGGTGGCTGCTGGAGAACACCTCCGACAGCAAAAATCGGAGGCATCTTACCTGAAACTCTGGTCGGGAGGCTGGTCTGGGGGTGGACCTAAGAGTGTGGCGAAAGCGAGTGCTTCTTTGGAAGCTTCAAAAGCAGCAGTAGCCTCGTAAGACCAGTCTACTTTCGCAGAACTGCCTCGGTGCTTGTGGCGGATGAGAGCTGGTGAGGGGTTCCGAAGAAATCAGCTGCCCGATTTGAGAAAACATGATAGAAGTTAAGCATGGCCGAGGTACTGGACGAAAGCTGCCTTCTGAGAGAACAGGGACCTAGGAGGTGCGAAATGGGGCCTCGACGCGCCTCTGCAAGAGGGCAAATGCCCATCCGCTGGAAAACAGTTGTCCTAGAAAGTGTAAGAGAAGGGACACCAAAAACACACTTTGCAGGGTTGAGACGCATGCCACGATTCGTCCAACAATGGCAAAAATGGTCACGTAGAAAATGTGCTCATGCTCGTGCAAGGAGAAAGAGGAGCTATGAGGAGGTCATCCAGATAAGCAAATGCGAAAGGGGAGACCTCTAAGAACGTCATCGATGAAGCGTTGAAAAGTCTGAGCTGCCATTCCTGAGACCGAAAGGCATGCGAGTATACTCGAAGAAGACCAAAAGGTGTTAATGAATGGCCGTCTTCGGTAAATGTCTCTACTGCGGAAACTGGGATCTGGTGGTTACGCCCTGACAAGATACAAAAATGTGAAAAAGATGTCTTTAACCGGCCAGATTCGAGGTGAAGACTGGATGTGCGGGACCGGGTAGCGATCTGGTAACGTACAAGCGTTCAGAGCCCTAAAATCTCCCACAGGCCTCCAATCAGAAGCACCTTTAGGGACCATATTGGAGGGGGGAGGACCATGAACTTTTTGAAGGGCGGACGATACCAAGTTCGAGCATGTGCTCAAACTCCGCCTTGGCTGCCTTGAGCTTGTCAGGAAGCAGACGCCGAGCACGAGCGAAAGTGGGAGAGCCAGTAGTCTCTATATGATGGCGCACAGAATGTTGAACAGGAGAAGAAGAAGAACAGGGGTTCAACAGCGCCGGGGAAATCCTGCTGCAAGATTGACAAGAAAGGAGAGACATCAGAAGAGGAGCAATAGCAGA
>JABUQX010091192.1:22500-62500 GCA_015478945.1 Trachelipus rathkii
TTTCTGATTGCCCTGACTGCGACAAGTTTCCACTAAAAGGTATAAAGGGACGGTAAGGCTGGGCTTTATTTTTCGACTTGTGTCATAATTCTTCTACTACTTTTCTGCTTCCGTGCATGCTGGCATCTTTAACCCCCAGTCATTGGGGAGGGAAGGTGGTGATGATGACGATATATAAATACAAAATACAAAAATAAAATAAAATGCGAAAAATGAAAATAACTTAAATTTTGAAATGTTTTTTTTTTTCAAATGCTGTCAATTAATTCTCTTTAACTGATAATTATAATCCAGTTTTGGGCGGCAATTTATGAAATGGGCAAATCCTGACAAATGCCTTTTTAATAAAATGCCTGCCCACTGGGCCATTTGCCCACGTAAACATCACTAATTATATATATATATATATATATATATATATATATATATATATATATTATATATTATATATATATATATATATATATAATATTTATAAATAAATTAAATAATATATATATATATATAATATATATATATTAATATATATATATATAATATCGGTATATTATATATATATATAATCTATTTTTTCAAAAAAACTTTAAAACTTAAAAATACTAAAATACAGAGAGCAAGTGAATATATATATATATATATATTATATATATATATATATATATAATATATAATATATATAACTATATAATATATATATATATATATATATATAATATATATATTACTATATAATATATATAAATATATATATATAAAATAATTAAGCAATTGAATAACAATATATAACCAAATATAGAAGCTTAAAATTGCAATATAACAAAAGTTTTTAAATAAATTTAAGCAATAAAAACCTAATTAAAAATAATTTTAAGTTTAACCACAAATAAGTTTTAAAATTTTAGAAAGCATCTACTAAAGATACGGTAATTATTATTAAGAAGCAAAACACATAAAAAGTCAGTAGTAATGAGAAGGGGTAGTTTTAATATCTGCGTCTGAAGTATTCACCAATATTTAAAATCACTCTTCTATTCAAGCGCTTTAAATTCTTAATTCGAAACATGGACTTTCCCATCACATCCTCACCTCCCATTTTGTAGTGAAAAAGCAAATCATTATATGATATATTATTCTCTGCAAGTTTTCTTGCATATGAATCTGTGATTTTTTTTTTTGAAATCATGTTTCTGTAAGAACTTTTTCTACTGAAATAGTGTGGTTCAACAGTTTTTTTCAGAATCAATGTTTCTTTAATATTGAAATGCAAAACTAATTTCTGAAGAATTTTAACATCTTCAAGGGCATTATGAGCCTCATATTGTTCTTTTAAATAATATTGAACAAGTGTATTTAATTTATAATTATCTACTTCCTCTTTAGTACACAGTTCTTTGAAGATTAGAAAAGTATCAGCAAATCCATCAACTAAGCGACAAAACCTTAACATCAGTTTATGTTCAGAGAGAGCTTTAGTAATGATGGGACAATCATATGTTTTAATATTATGACCCATCAATATTCTAGATCTAGAGGCTGGAACTTTTTCTTCCAGCCAAGTTAAAAACATATTTAAACCTTCTGATAGCTGAACACTATCAACAACATTTCCATTGTAGCATAAATCTTTATTGTCATTCAATGATAACTTATTTATATCTGTCGCTCTCCAATGTATGCCATTTTTTGGCATAGTATAAACATCGAATTCTTCTCTTTCGTATACAGCTGATATTTGTAAGATTTCTGATTCTATACCAAATCCACTGGTTTCAAGATCAAACATTATTTTACAGGATTTTGGATCAGTATTTTCTAAATCCTCATTTACATCATCTGAATTACCTGCCATTTTTTCTTTAAAGTTATCTGATCAATATCTGTAAAAAGAAAAAGATAATTATTTTCTTATATATATATATATATATATATATATATATATATATATATATATATATATATATATATATATATATATATATATATATATATATATATATATATATATATATATATATATATATATCAGCCTCCCACAGATTGGAGGGGTGTGCAAACATACACAGGAAACAATAGTTAAGTAGAACATGACCTAAGTTGATGAAGAAAGGAACCCCACTCCCTTTATCAACCTCTCATACCCTTAAATGCAAGATTATCAAAGCCAAAAATCCACCTTAAGAGTTTCATCTACTGCTATGACCCCCATTGTGGCATCTCCTCAGTGTCAGGGGTTCATCCCCTGGGCATGGCCAACAACCATGCCCCCCTAACAAAACAACATCAATCACTCATATTATGTACAATTCCTCTTGCTTGAACCAAACTTGCATCTCTAACCTTCAGACATAATTATTGACTCGATCCACTTTTTCTTTGGTCTCCCAGCAGGTCATTTCCCAACACCCACACCTCTATAAAACTGAATAACCAATCGACTAACATTCATCTTTCCCAAATGACCAAACCATCTTAATACCAGGGTTGTGGAGTCGGAGAGTCGGTAGTTTTGAAGAGAGTGGAGTCGGAGTCGGCAATTTTGAAAAGGGTGGAGTCGGAGTCGGTAATTTTGAAGAGGGTGGAGTCGGAGTTGGTAATTTTCAAGAGTCAGTAATTTTCAAAAGAGTGGTGTCGGAGTCGGCAATTTTCAAAAGGGTGGAGTCGGAGTCTGTAATTTTGAAGAGGTCGGAGTCTGTAATTTTGAAGAGGGTGGAGTCGGAGTCGGAAAATTTTTGAACTGACTCCACAACCCTGCTTAATACACTCATTTATTCTCTCATTTACTCCTTTTGCCATGTCACATCAACTAATGTATTCATTCCTCATTTTATCAATTTTTCTTCCAGGTAACATGACCCTAAGAATATTCATTTGAACACAATGCACCTTAGCTCTATACCTATTTCACACCATATATTAATACCAGTAACAACATACCCTCATGCAAAACCATTGCACACTCGAGACTCAGTCCCCTTACATTTACCAAAGATTTATTTGCACCAGTCACCTTCCCTACTTTACTTGGCATCATTCATTAACTTTTCTTCTAATATAGAGTCTAAATAATTGAACTCTGATACTTGTTCCAGTTGTCTACCATCAAGCAAGATTTAACCCAGCCAAACCTCTTTACCAATCTTCTTAAACTTTCTTCTGATTCACCACACAAAAGCAAATCATCTGAGTTCAAATCAAATAAGTTACTCTCCACTCTCTACCATTTTTTAAGTCTTAACACCCTCCCCTGCCAACACTACCTTAAATTCTTTCACCACTCCAACCATATATAAATTAAATTGCCATGGAAACCTAACACATCCCTGCCTTACTCAACTATTAATTAATTAATTATATATAATATAATATACTATACTATACTATATATATATAAGCTTATAATTATATATATATAGTTATATATATATACTATATTTATATAATTATATATTATATATATATATATATATATATATATATATAATTCTCGATCCTTTTCTAAAAACTCCATTTGGCTTCAATGCAAAATTTGATCTAACACACCTCTGCCACTTTCCAAATACACTTGTTCATCTCAATCACCCTCAAACCATTCAACACAACTCTTTCCTCCGAGAATGCAAGCAAATATCTCCCTAACAACACTCAGTATATATATATACTATATATTATATATATAATATATATATATTATATATATATATATAATATATATACTATATATATATTATATATATATATATATATACATATATATACTATATATAATTGATAAAACTTTAATTATCCCAATTATCATAAAATTATGATAAAATACAAATAAAACCAAAGATAAATAATTTTATAAAAAATTACATTTATTAAATCCATTAAATAAAAATTTCCAATCCATACCGTTAATATATGGAAAAGAAATAATATAAAAATGACGTCACAAACAAACGAACGCACGCAACAATTAAAATTGATGAGAGTTTGTTTTGTTTTCAGCGGCATTATGCATTGTCTTTTGTAAAATGGTTTAAGTTATGTTAAAAGTGTTAGCTTAAACTGATGATCTTGGTAAAATTAATTATTATTATTGAATCTACTTATACAAACTGACTTGTAAAAGCGGTTTTCCTCAAACAATTTGTTTGAAAGGAAAGATTCATGGTGTTGTGTATGTAGGTAACCTATACTTAATATTTAGTGGAGCTCTTCTATGTATTATAATAGGGTTATTTTATGCATAGCATTATTGTCATATGGTCAAGGTAAGAACTTTCTTTTCAAGCAATTTTAATAGATAACATCATTATATACAACAATAGTGGTTGGGGTTGGTATATAAGATAATTTTAACAATAATATATATATATATATATATAATATATATATATATATATATATATATATAATATATAATATATATATTATATACTCTATATATATATATATATATATATATATATATATTATATATAAGTAGTGACAGATCGAATAACCGCAACTGCACATATTTTGACAATCACAACCACAGTTGTCACTGGTCTTCGCAACCACAACTGCAGTTGTCAGGAAGTTATCTTTTTAAATTGTTATCTTTTAAGACTGCAGAAATAAAGCAGACCTTCAACATTCAAGCCAAAAACTGTTTTGAAACCATTGAAATGCTCATTTAGCATTCAAAGCAAGTGATGATGAACGAAATAAGCTTAAGAAAAGTGTTTTAAATGAAATAGCAAAAATATCAAAAAAAAAAAGGATCAATCCCAAAGATGATTCTCTAATGTGGTGGAGAGAGAACGAACATAACTTCAAAGAGTTGAAGATAGCTAAAAGATATTTGTTATGCCCATCTAGTAGTATACCAAAATAACAACTTTCCAGCAGAGCTGGATTAAATCATAATGAGAAAAGGATGAGATTAACAAGAGAAAATGCTGAAAAATTGTTATTCCTTAAATCAAACTTGACACCTCTAAAATTCAATTACAAACACAAATAACTAAAGAAGCACCTTTTGTCATATACTTTCCAGTTTCCACAGGGCGGAGGATAGGGACCCGGACACCATGCTGGTACCTCTTGTAAACTAAGGCTAAATTGTCCATTAAATGACCAGAAATTTGGAAATTTTCAAGGGAATAATAATAATAATAAAATAAAAATAACAACATTAATATTATTAGTAGTAGTAAACAAAGCAATTATTGAATTTTGTTTTTATTGCAACCACAACCAGGGTTGTTGAAAAATTTAGGAAAAAAAAAAAAAAAAAAAAAAAAATGCAACTGCAGTTATGTAAAAATTCAGCTTTGCTTATACTAATACATATATATATATAATATATATATATATAATATTATATATATATATAATAATTATATATATAAATATATATATATATTATATAATATAATATATTATATATAATATATATATATATATATATAATATACTATATATAATATATATATATATATATATATATATTCCCACCTAGTTAGGAGAAACAGAAAACCAGGGCCAAATTAAAGGCTGCCATCGCCATAAAAAACAAGGCAATTGAAAGCATGCAAGTTGAAGGAAAGTCAGAAAAAAAAAACAATAAGAAGAGTTTGTTTCAAACTTTACCAGTATAGAGTACAGGTAAAATTGAGCATATCAGTTAAGTCTGGAGTCTGTGTTGGATAGAAAAAGAATGAGACTTGTGCGGAAAAATGAGTCACACAAACTCTCTTCAAGAGTTAGGAAGTAATACCAAAATAGAGAACCTATTAGAAGCTTGGTCAGTGAGAGAGATATGATCCTTCCAATAAAGATCACAAGAAAATGAAATTTCAAAAATATTAAGAACAGAAGATATTGTTGTAGGGTGAGAGACCCTGCTTTTATCTAATCTACCTAACAAAAATTTTATCATCTAATATATATATATATATATAATATAGATGTATATGGGGATTACATTCATATTTAGTTATATATTATATATATATATATATATATATATATATATATATATATATATATATATATATATATGTAATGGGGATTACATTCATCCTAACCCCCGGTTAATTATTAAGGTAATAAGGTAATAATGTGGCAACTCACAAATTATTCACAAAGGTACTAATTGTGAATATCCTATATTTATTTCTTAATTTACTTATTCACTTCATTATACTAAACTGTTATTTAATATATATATGTTCTTTTTTCTAGTGAAAAGTATTTCTTTAAAGTTTAACTTAGTTCATAGTTTTCATGTACAAACGATATTCTTTAATTCTTTTAAACATTCGTTTGTCTGTAAAAATATTTTCCCATTCTTTGTATTTTATATTGGGAAACTTTAAATCCTTGCATTTTGGATTCATCAGGTTAGTGATTTATTTCATTACCTCAATTTATTACTTTTGTGTTAAAATTATGCTAAATAATATGAAATGCGTTAAAGGAAGTTAAATAAAAGCAAATTTAAATGTTTATGCAGGTCAAGGGACAGTCTCTGCACGTCTCAACTTGCAAGCGAAAAACCCCAAAAAGGTTTCCAAACCAGATAGGGGTAAGCATCATTAACTTAATGTATGGTTGCATGGCATGACATTTATAATTATATTCCCTTTTCCCCTTTAAATGTAGAATCATCTCCTCCAATATGAAAATATCATTCTTAAACTTATCCCCTCTAAGTAAAATTTTTTATCTTAACGTTTTTTACCGCCCTAAAGCATAAGGCAAATTCCCTCAAACTTTTAAATATTAAATTTAACTTAACTTTATAAACCAACTGTAATGGAATCTAATTTAGTTTTCATTTCATTTCCATTGCAGGTTTTGTTTCTAGGACGCAATTTTAGTGCTTGGCTGAATTTTTGTCTTGGGCTCAAAGCCTTGATCAATTTTTATCCTTGGGCAGATTTTATTGCTTTGCTTTTGTTTGGATCATTTTATTGCTTGGTCATTTTTGCCTTGGCTTTTCTTTGATATTTTATGGATTTGTCCCCTTGCTTTTGAAAAAGCCCTTGAAGTCAAATGATCCCTTTTGCCCTTATGACCTGATCCAAATCAAATGACCATCAACCGTATGCATACCATATTAGCAGACCCACATTAAATGAAGTTCGGGTTCTCACTAATGACAGCAACTTAAGTTAACGGGTTCTCACTAATGACAGCAACTTAAGTTAAGTCCACGTTGTCTGTTATCTTAAATAAATGATAAATATAATAAATATTAAACTACCAAAACTGGTAGGCAGCTGAAATTATAAAATAGATTGTAACCATCAATCGCCATCAAATTTTGTAATATATATAAATTACCCTTAACATATACCCGTAATTACATACGTATGCCTGAGCCAATTTCGTTAGTTTTCGCAAATACCCATATTGTTTCATATTGAGGTGACTCACCTCGTGTAAAAGGACTTCTGTGTTCATCAATTTGGAAAACATAACCCAAGTTATTATATTTCTATTTCCGGCTCGGTGGAGAATTACTCCAAGACCTGAAATAGTTGGAACATGTTTTGTTTATTACTTTTCATTATTTTCGTTAACTAAATTACCAATTTACCATATAGTAAATTACCAATTTACCATATATTGAGTCATTTTCTTTAATAAATTTATACCTTTATTTGTAGTGTTTTTGAAAAGTATCTATCATTTTTTTCATACAGATTTATACACATTATTTAAAGTTACCCCCCATCCATTTTATAAACTTACACATATCCCGACTGACCTTTCACACAAACAACATCCACAAGTGTGCACCCTCACGAATAGATAGACTGCGGTGTCCCCGAAGACAATGATGGAACCCCCGACTGGCAAATTCATATGCCTAATGCTTGCCCTCAGAAGAGGCTAGAAAAAAGGAGGTGTTACACTCAGTGTCAAAGAGCAAAGAGAGATTCCTTACAAATAGTCAACAGGTTGGTTTTCCTCTAATTCATTCCCCTTTCTTTCTCCCCTTTTCTCTTACTTATATTGTTTTAATTGGGTAATCATAAAGTTCCAATAATCGATTTTGGACACCTTCGGAGATCAGAATAACTAAGTGCTGCAAATCATTGTTCTTCAACATTATATGCGTCATAATTCTCTCTTCTTGGACAGCCATTATCCTGGTCTCCGTTACATCATAGCCCAAATTGATTTGGCGCCCGAACAGGGACACTGTTGTCTCTCGTTCGCGAAGCGTGCGCATTCTCAATCTTAACGATCTTCATCGTCTGAACTTCAATTCTGGTTTTCTCAAACCATATTCGTATTCTTTTAGGAATTGGCTCAAGAGGTGTCGTAACTCCTCTCTTAAAACACATACACTTACACTGCGCGCCCTACTACAATGTCCAATACTAAGATTCCTGCTAGTCAGGATATTGGGGATTCCGGTGGGATGGGTGTGGGTGGTGTTCGAAATAAAATTAAAAATAAAAATAATGAAAACTCTAACAAACAGGAGGGTGATGATAAATCACAAACCTCACGCTCACAAAATTTGTTAAGCCCTTATAGAGATGATAATTCTCAAGATGTGGAAAATCCACATACCCCTGAAAGGCCACATGGTTTGGCAAGTCCCTTAAATCCTCATGGAAGCAATATTCCACCCAATGAGGAAGATGTAGAAACCACACCACAGTGGGGTCGACCTCATAAATCTGAAAAACCCCCTGTTGTTGAAAATCTTTTACGGTTGGATGAACCTCCCAAATTGAAGAAAACAAATGGTTCAACCACCACTCACCATAGGCATAATCCTCAGTGGGAAATACAGGATGAATATAGCCAGTCTGATTCAAACTCTGACGTTGATGATGGCTTATTGCCTATTCCATATCTGGAAAAGCTACATAAATCTTTAGCTTTGCAAAAAGAAAAAGCTGAAGCTATAGCTCATAAAAATTATGATCACCGTCTCCTTGTAAATAATCCCTCGTTGAAGGCCAAGAACTTCGACCTTCACAATCCTTCTTTAATTAAAAATTTGTCTCTCTATGAGAAGGATGCTTCCCAGTATGCCCCTAGATCTCATCATAATCCGGGTGATCATAATGTAAGATTTAATGTCAAAAATGAAATCCCTAGAAATTCGTCCCCAAAAAGGGGTAGTAAATTAGTTCAACGACCTCAAAGTTCCCACAGTCATGATGACTCTAATATTAGATATACTCAACCTTCTAGATCCCATTACACATCTCACACTACTGACTTGTTAGGGTTAGATAGGGATCAACGGGAGTATAACCCCGTGAGTAGAACAGAGCCATCCCTAAGGGAACAACACCAACCTTACTCTTATTCCCCCTTTGACCAAGTCGACCGTAATAGTTATGGATCGTATGACCCTCAATATACATCACAGCCTCAAAGGAGATCCCAACGTTTAGTAAGAAGACCCGAGTCTCCTGAACCTGAAATGTACACAGGTCCACAAATTAAGAAACGCATAGATTTGTTGGAAGATGCCATCTCACTCCTAGTCCAACTACTAAAAAATTCACAAAAAGTGAAGGTTGTCGATCCCGGTCGATACAATTATGAAGCTGAACAAGATCTTCTTGTCTATTTGGAAGATTTCGAGGCGTATTGTCAGCTTCACTACCCCAATGCACATCATCAATGGCTCAGATTGCTTGGCAGGCAGCTGGAAGGTCGTTTCCGCCAGCTGTATAAGCTGATCTCCAAGGATGATCGTGACTATTTTTCCGTCCGTGACACTTTAATAGCCTGGTTCTACAATGAAGAGAAACGTCGAAACGAGTACCGTCTACACGCCTATCACTCGGCTCGTCGAGACCCTAAGGAACCAATCCGAATGTACGCTCTTCGTTTGGAACGCTTAGCGCGACGCGCATATAATGGAATCGATATGCGGAAACACGAGTCCCTTAGGACTGCATTTTTATGTAGTCTTCCGCCAGATATCGAACGAAGCGTCCGCGAATATATTAAGATAATGGAAAATGAGACAAACACCAGAGTATATATATATATATATATTACAATGAGTGACACCTTCCTGTGGTGTACCCGAATGTCTCGTCCTGGAGTGGGACCCCCTCCAATAGGAAAGAACTTCTGCCCCGGGGGGGAGAGAATAGCAAGATCACTCGATTTCCCCCCCTCCACCAGGAGGGTCATTGCTGATAGGAGCCAAGCTGATGCCAGGCCCACAGGTCGTATTTAGTTTTATTTTACTATTGCCTTCACTCCACTCATTCATCTATACCTCAAGTGTACCTCTTCTGTCTGTCTCTTCTTTCTCAGTAGGGCGACTACCCTTGGGGTACCCATTAGTTTAAAAAAAAAAATTTTTTAAAACTAATGGGTACCCCGATGGTAGGAGTCGGGGTCTCTCAGCCTTCAGGAGACCAGAGGGTGGACCATTTACCCCTCCGGGAGGGTCTCCGAACCCGCTCTTTGGTATTTGGGTGTCACGGGGGTTCCTCCACCCCTCCCCTACAGGGTATGGAAAACGTCCCCCCCATCTGTTCCCTGTCCGCTCGAGCCCCCTAATGGGCTGTGATATATATATATATATATATATATATATATATATATATATATATTTATATATATATAAATACTATATATATAATATATATATATATATATATATATATATATATATATGGCTTAATTTTACCTTTCGGCAGCAGAAAAATAAAAACTAAGTCCACTCGATATTTTATGGGAATTAACGATACATTGGTATTGTAGTATTAAATCGATTAGTTGTAAATCGATTATTTATATTAGACATGATAAAGTACAAAACCAGTGTTGCCAATTTGGTGCATTTTGCAATAGATTTAGTGCGTTTAATGCTACTTTAGTGCAAAATTTTACTGCTTTTATTGCTTATTTATAATTTATTGCTACTTTAGTGCAAAATTTTACTGCTTTTATTGCTTATTTATTATTTATTGCTTTTTTCATCAAATATTGGCATTTTTACTTTTTTTTAATAAAATCTAGCGACTTGTGATATTTGGAGTTGGCAACACTGTTAACAAAACATCGGTCAGTATGGTTCAAACTTTGTATTCGTCGGTTATGTTAAGTGGAGTTGTCAGCGTAAGTTTAGAAATGAATGTTAGTGATTTGTTTCATATATGCCAAAACGATTGCAGTTTGCTAGGTTTTTTTAGCATTGTTTTATTTTGTACAACATGTAACAGTAGCAAAGGTATCAATGTACGTTGATTTTAGTCCAAAAAGAGTTGTAGACTGGTTTAACTTTTTCCGTGATATATATATATATATATATATATATATATATATATATATATATATATATATATATATATATATATATATATATATATATATATATATAATCTTTCGGCAGCTACTAAACAGTCTTCCAGTTAAAGTTAGAGCTAGTTTTACGGCACAGTGGATCAGTAAAGTTTAGGGTTACTTTTACGGGACAGTGAGTCAACGAGCCCCCTAAAATGGAGTATTTACCCTTTTTAGGGGGCTCGAGCCGATGGGGGACAGAGGGGGGGATGTTTCATACCCCGGAGGGGATGGTCGGAGGAACCCCCGCGACACCCAAAGACCAAAGAGCGGGGGTTCCGGAGACCATCCCCGGAGGGGGGATTAGTCCCCCCGTAGTCCACCTAGAGGCCGAGAGACCCCGACTCCTGACATCGGGGCGGACTACCCGTGGGTATTCGTTAGTGATATACCCCAAAAACAATAAATCCCAAAAATGAGTACTTTTGGGACATTTATTCGCAACAATCTATTCGTACTCTATAAATCTCAAAACCATTTGGGACATTTGATTTACTATATATATATATATATATATATATATATATATATATATATATATATATATATATATATATATATATATATATATATATATGCTATGTTAGGGGTTGTGATTAAAAAAACATTAGTTTTTTTTTTTTTTTTTTTAAAAAAGCAATTTTTTTAAAAAAAGACCAATGGCCAAAATTTTTTGTTTTTTTTTTTAAATTACTTATTTTTCATATATATCAAGTCTTTTTAGGGTATTTAGCATTAAAATACAGTAAATACAATATGTTAAAAGAGGTATACAATATATAAAGTAGATTTTAATGCTTAATAAAGTTTTATTAGTGCTCTAGGGCAGCATATAATTATTACATTTCACATGATCTGATTATTATTATTATTATTATTATTATTATTATTATTATTATTATTATTATTATTATTATTATTATTATTATTATTATTATTATTATTATATTTATATATATATATATATATATATATAATATATATATATATATATATATATATATATATATACTAATAATATATATATATATATACTTACAAATAGATATATATACTTCACTAATATAATGATATATATATATTTATATATATATATATATATATATATATATATATATATATATATACTTAGGGTTTGTGAAAAAAACGGTTTTTTTAATTTGGTTTTTTTGAAAAAAAACTGTTTAAAACAATGTTTTTTTTTGTTTTTTATTAAAATTACCTCTTTTTATGTATATTAAAGATGTTTTAAATTATACAGTAGTACCAATACCTCTTCTAGGCCAAAATATTGACTATTAATACGGATTTTATATTTACAGTGTATATATATATATATATATATATATATATATATATATATATATATATATATATATATATAAATTATATATATATATATATATATATATATATATATATATATATATATATATATATATATATATATATATATATTTTTACATATATATTATATATATATATATATATATATATATATACATATATATATATATATATATATATATATATATATATATATATATATATATATATATATATATATATATATATATATATATATATATGATCAAAAAAAGGATGGTATAACAGGTGGTTTTGGGGTGTCAGGGAGAAAATAGAATGGTAGGAAGGGTGATTGATTTTGCTTTGTGGGGAGAGGTATGTGTGTACGTAATACTTTCTTTAAACAGAGTATCCATTAGTATACGAGAGTTGGTGTAGTAGAGATGGTATCGAAGTGAAAAGTATGATTGATTTTGTGTTGGTCAAGAAGGAGATGTTGAAGTATGTGTTGGATGTTAAATCAGTGAGGGGTTTAGGAATGGGATTATCGGATCATTATGTTGTTCTATGTAAAATTAAGTTAGTGGGGACTTGGATGGAGAGGAAGGTGATACGGAAGGAAGTGGGTAAAATTAAGGGTGAGAAGTTTAGTGAACAAGGTAATAAGGATAAGTATGTAAGAACGCTCTCAAGTAAATCAGTTGAATGTGAACAAGTTGAAACTGAATAAATCTGGAAGCAAATGAAGGAAACAATTGTTAGCAGTGCAAAAGAAGTATGTGGGTGTGCTAAAGTAGGAAGTAAGAATGATAACAGTGAGTGGTGGAATGAAGAGGTGATGCAAGCGGTTAAAAGTAAAAAAAAGAAGCGTGGTTGAATGTGCAAAAGCAGATGGTTGAAGTTTCAAAAAGAAGATGCTTTGGAGCCCTGGGAGAAAGAGGACACTAAAGATGCATACGTGACGAAGGAAGCGGTAAATGAACAGTTTGGAAGGAGGATGAATGGGGACATACAAGGGAATAGGAAGCTCTTCTGGAAGGAAGCGCGAAAGGTTAAGAATTAGAATAAGAGGAACCTGCTTAGAATAATGAATAGGGATGGTGTTTTTGTAACTGATGAAATGGATGTGAGTGGAGTGTGGAAAGAGCACTTTGAAAATCTGTATAATATTGGCAGTAATGATGAGGTGATAATGACTGTGTGTGGGTTTGATGGTACAAGAAGGAATAGGTATTTTGGGGATGAGGTTATTAGCAAAGAGGAGGAAATGGGTAGAGTGAGAAAGTTGAAGAATGGTAAATCTGCAGGTATAGATGAAATTACTGGTGAAATGATCAAGAACTTAGGCAAGATGGTGATTGATTGGATCTTGAAGTTGTGTAATAAAGCGTTTATGGAGGGTATAGTTTCGAGGATTGGAGGAGAGGGTAATAGTCCCTTATATAAGGGTTAAGGAGATAAAGGGAACTGTAGAAATTATGGGGTATTTAGTTTATTAGTGTTGTAGGGAAGGTATATGCTAGTATTTTGGTTGGAAAGAGTGCGTCCAGTGACTGAAGGACTGATTGGTGAAAAACAAGGTGCGTTTAGGAGTATTAGAGGATGTGTGGATCAAATCTTTACATTGAAGCAAATGATAGAGAAAATGAGAGAGAGGAAGAATAAATTGTATTTAGGTTTTATGGATTTGCAACAGGGTATGATAGGGTTAATAGGGAAGGTCTATGGCAGGTGTTAGTGATATAGTGTTGGTGATAGGCTTCTGAATGGAATCAAAAGTATGTATGACGATAGTGAGGCGTGTGTAAGAATAAATGGTGTCAAAAGTGATTGGTTTAGTATTAATAGCGGAGTGAGGCAGGGTTGTGTTATGTCTCCTTGGTTATTCAATTTGTATATGGATGGGGTTATGAAAGAATTGAAGGTGGGCGTGACAGGAAATGGTGTTAGAATGATGGAGATGAGTGGAGGGGTGCCCTACCTATTATATGCGGATGATTTGGTTTTGTGTGGCGAATCTGAAGAGTTTGAGAGGATTGGTAGAGAGATTTGGCAGGGTGTGTAAAAGGAGGGGTTTGAAAGTAAACGTAGATAAGAGTAAGGTTATGGTTGTAAGTGAGGACAGTCCTCAGTGTGAAGTTATGTTAGATGGTGAGCAGCTGGAACAAGTGTCTGAGTTTAAATATTTAGTATAGATGTTGGATGAAAAGGGAACAGATGATGCAGAGTTTAGTAGGAAAGTTGTGAATGGCAGGAAGGTGGCTGGTGCAATTAAATCGTTGGTGAATGTAAAGGGACTAAGTCTTTAGTGCGCTAGGGTCTTACATGACGGTATGTTGTTACCTGTGTTATTGTATAGTAGTGAGACTATGGTCTGGAATAAGAAGTATAGATCTAAAGTTCAATGTGTTCAGATGGACAATCTTAGGGGCATGCTAGGTGTGAGAAGAATTGATAAAATGAGGAATGAACATATTAGAGAGTTGTGTGGTGTGAAGAAAGGGGTAAATGAGAGAATAAATGAAAGTATGTTGAGATGGTTTGGTCATGTGGAAAGGATGAATGATAGTCGGTTTTTAAGCAGATGTATAGTGGCGAGTGTGTTGAAAACCGACCGGCTAGGAGATCGAAGAAAAAGTGGATTGAGTCAGTAAACGAATGTCTGAAGGAGAGAAATGAGTTTGGCAGAGGCGAGAATAAAGGTGCATAATAAGAGAGAATGGCGGGGTTTTGTGAGGGGGTATGGTTGTGGCCCACCTAGGTCAAGGGATGAACCCTTACACTGACGATTTACCATAGTGAGGGTCCGTCGCAGTCCAGTGAAGCTATAGGGTGGATTTTCTGACTGCGACGAGTCCTTACTAATTAATGGAACAGAGGTAAGGCTGGGCTTTCTTTTCGACTTTTGTCATATTCTTCTACTGCTTTTCTTTTCTGATGCTTGTTACGCACCTTACCACCAGTCTTGCGGAAAAAAAGATATGAAGAATATATATATATATATATATATATATATATATATATATATATATATATATATATATATATATATATATATATATATATATATATATATATATATATATATATATATATAAATAATAATAATAATAATAATAATAATAATAATAATAATAATAATAATAAGATCATGTGAAATGTAATAATTATATGCCCTAGAGCACTAATAAAACTTTATTAAGTACTAAACTCTACTTTATATATTGTATACCTCTTTTAACATATTGTATTTACTGTATTTTAATGCTAAATACCCTAAAAAGACGATATATATGAAAAATAAGCAATTTAAAAAAAAAAACAAAAAAAAACCAAAAATTTTGGCCTTTGGTCTTTTTTTAAAAAAAAACGTGTTTTTTTTTAAAAAAAAACGAACGTTTTTTTTTTAATCCCAACCCTATATATACTTCATCTACCTTTTTTTCTCCCCAAGACTGGTGGTAAGGTGCGTAACAAGCATCAGAAAAGAAAAGCAGTAGAAGAATATGACAAAAGTCGAAAAGAAAGCCCAGCCTTACTCCCCCCCCCTCTCTGTTCCATTAATTAGTAAGGACTCGTCGCAGTCAGAAAATCCACCCTATAGCTGCACGGGACTGCGACGGACCCTCACTATGGTAAATCATCTGAGTAAGGGTTAATCCCTTAACCCAGATGGGCCACAACCATACCCCCTCACAAAACCCCGCCATTCTCTCTTATTATGCACCTTTATTCTCGCCTCTGCCAAACTCACATTTCTCTCCTTCAGACATTCGTTTACTGACTCAATCCACTTTTTCTTCGATCTCCCAGCCCGTCGGTTTTCAACACACTCGCCACTATAATTCTGCTTAAAAACCGACGATCATTCATCCTTTCCACATGACCAAACCATCTCAACATACTTTCATTTATTCTCTCGTTTACCCCTTTCTTCACACCACACAAGTCTCTAATATGTTCATTCCTCATTTTATCAATTCTTCTCACACCTAGCATGCCCCTAAGATTGTCCATCTGAACACATTGAACTTTAGATCTATACTTCTTATTCCAGACCATAGTCTTCCTTTCTATACAATAATTCAGTTATGGATATGCATTCATATATTGACCCCAATTATTGACTTGGTCCCTTTAGATCTATGCTTCTTATTCCAGACCATATTCTTGCCATTCACAACTTTCCTACTAAACTCTGCATCATCCGTTCCCTTCTCATCCAACATATACCCTAAATATTTAAACTCAGACACTTGTTCCAGCTGCTCACCATCTAACATAACTTCACACTGAGGACTGTCCTCACTCACAACCATAACCTAACTCTTATCTATGTTTACTTTACCTCCTTTTACACACCCAGCCAAATCTCTCTAGTCCTCTCAAAGCTCTTCAGTTCGTTCACACAAAACCAGTGTGGCATATAATGGGTAGGGCACCTATACATCTCCATCATTCAACACCATTTCACGTCACTCATTCTCATAACCGGCCATGCAAGTGAGCAACAGGAGACATAACACAGCCCTGCTCACTCCGCCTGCTGGAAGCCAATCGCACGACGCCATTGTGCACACCTCATAATAAATCATACATGGCACGATTCCATTCGAAGCGTCTGGCACATATCGCGGCACCTTATATAGACGCTCGCTGCCCCTGTTTAAATCATAAAACCTAAATACAATTTATTCTTCATATCTCTAATTTTCTCTGTCATTTGCTTCAATGTTAGACTGATCACGTCTCTACCTCTAAGCACTGTTCTTCGCAATCAATCGCTTCAGTCACTCTTAGCACTCTTTCGACAAGCACACCAGCATATATCTTTCACCTGGCACTCAATAAACTAAATACCCATAATTTCTACGGTTCCCACACCTCTCCACCCACCCTTATATAAAGGCGCTATTACTGCTCACTCTCAATCCCTCAGCAATACTACCCTGCATAGCAGCTGCCCACACGGCTCAGATCAATCAGTCGCAATGCGGTTCTTGATCGTTCGCCAGGCTAAATCTACCGCCCAGTTGCCGTTCTTCAACCTCACTCGCCATTTCTCCTCTTTGTAATAACCTCATCCCCACAAATACCTATTCGCTGTATTGCACCATTAAACCCACGCACGGTATCGACCATCACCTCATCATTACTGCCAATGTTATCGAATTTTCAAGTTCTTTCACGCCACTTCACATCCATTTCATCAGTACAAAGAGCAAATGCAATGAAATGATACAGCAGGAGGACTACACCATTCTGATTTGTAACCTTCCGCTTCCACTTCGAAACTCCTGACCATGGCCAATCTGACCTCATCCTCCTTCAAACTGTTCATTTTTCTTTCTCTTGCATTGTGCGTCTTTGCATTCTTTACCTCGCTGCGGGCCAGCATATCTTTCTTTGAGCAAATCTTTAGCACGGTACGTTCAGCTGCGCTTTCTTTGCGCTGCATCCTCGCACCGCTTTCACTGTTATCATTGCTTCCTAGCGGGCGCGCGCACGCTGCTAACGGTGCTTCGCTTTCATTTGCTTCAATTTATTCGGTTTCGGCACGTTGCATTCGGCGATTTGCTACGAAGCGTTCTTGCATGCGCCATCATGACCACCTTGTTCGCAAACTTCTCATATATTTTACGCCGCTTCGTGTCGCAGCAAATCTCCCTCAGTCCCCACTAACTAATTTTACATGGTTTAACATAATGTTCGATAATCCATTCACTAAACCCCCTCACTGTTTATCGAAGCATACTTCAGCATCTCCCTTCTTCACCAACACAAGATCAATCATACTTTGCCGATACCATGCCCAACACCGAACCTCTGAGCATGCAAAAGTATTACTTACACTCCTCTGAAATCAATCGCCTTCTACCACTATCCTTTCTCCAGACACCCCAAAACCACCTGATATACCAATCATTTTGATCATATATATATATAACAATAATAACAATATAATAATATATACTGTATATATATATATATATATATATAATATATATATATACATAATATAAATAAAAATCCATTAATAGTCAATATTTGAAAGAAGAGGTATTGGTACTACTGTATAATTTAAAACATCTTTTATATACATAAAAAGAGGTAATTTAAAAAAAAAAAATTGTTAAAAAAAATGTGTTTTTCAAAAAAAACCAAATTAAAAAAAAATTTTTAGAATATCTAAATATATATATATATATATATATATATATAACATATATATATATATATATATATATATATATATATATATATATATACTACTCTGCTATATATGTATCGATATTACCAAATATCGATTTTATGTATCGATATAACAAAGTATCAATTTTCGATTTAATCGAACCCAACAAATATCGAAAATGAACTCTAAAAAAAGCTCAGACGAAAAATTGAATTTTACCTATATATATATATATATATATATATATATATATATATATATATATATATATATATATATATATATATATTTCGTATTTGTGTGATATTAATTTTTTTTTATTGTATATTACCCACAAATATTGTTTTACAAATTTTTTATTTTCTTTTTATATTATTTACGTACACTTTGTCTATAATATTGATTTTTCGAAATTAGTGAAAAAAATTGATTATAAAAAAATATCAATTTCGATGTATCGATAATCTGAAACGCATTTCAACAGTGATTCCCTCATCCCTACCACGAACAGAAAAAAGCCAGTGTTATGATTTTTCAGACCGTTCAAAATTGATGGCTGCATTATTAACTCTGAATAAACTCAAATCGTAAAAAAAACTTCAAATAATTTTTAAAAACCATTTTGTAAATGAAATGCAAATTATTTTAATATACTATGCATGAAGTCTAGTCAAAAATATTAATCAATTACCTTTTTTTTTTTTAAAGTATATCCTGTGATTTTTATTTATTTTTTATTATTATTATAAAATCCTATGGGGTTTTAACTTTGAGAGACTAATTTTGGTAATTGTTAGCCAGAGGGTTGTCACCACCGAGTTTTTATGAAAATCACAGGATATACTCTAAAAAATAATAATGAAGAATAGTGAAAATTGTCACTCTCTTTAGGAAAAAAGTTACAGCATCTCAAAGTTGTTAAAAAATCCATAGACTTTTCAATATTGATCGATCAGGTTAGGTCTCATTTCAAGGCCCTCTAAGTCAGGTTATGATAGGTTTCTAGGTATACACAGAAAATCTATGTAGAGAATTAAATCTTATCATAACCTGAACTAGGATAGCCCCTAAAGCAGCACGAAGCCCGCACTAATTTTATTATAAGAGAAAGTCTATGGGAGAAAATTTTTAAACTTTCAGAGGCTGTAACTTTTTTTAATAACTGCCGATTTTCGTTTCACTATTCTTCATTATTATTTTTTGGACAAAGTTACTTAACGCTTTCAAGGCCACTTTGTGGTTTTTAATAACAAATCCTATGGGGTTTACAACTGAGAGGCTGTAACTTTTTTTTCCCTAAAGTTCTTCATTATTATTTTTTTTAGAGTAAATCCTGTGATTTTGATAAAAATCGGGGGTGACAACCCTCTGGGTAACAATTACCCTAATTTTTTTTCCTAAAGAGACCACCACAAATTTTTTTTTTTTCATTATTAATAATTTAGAGTAGGCTAGGCCCTATATCCAGTGATTTTTATAAAAAAATCAGGGGTGAAGCCCCTCTGTGCTACTATTACCCCAAACTTCAGGAAAAAGTTTGTAAAAAAAAAATTCAAATAAGATTTGGATACCATTTTTTCAAATTATGCCTATGTTTATATTTTTAAAACAGTAATTACATGAACCCAAGTGAACACTGCTCCACAATTACCACTAGTCTTAAACACTTACCTTGAAAATCAATTCATTAAATTAAGTATCAGCAGGTATCAGTATTCCATGTAAAGTGATTCAACTTTCAAGCACATTTGCTTTAAATAGTAGGCATACGATGATCAGTGTATAATCTATGTCATGATGGTCTATGAGACTATGACCCAGCCCAATGAAAAATTCTGAACGTTCTGGAACGTTCTGGATGGGCCTACTTAACTTGTAATTAATCATATACCTACATCTTTTAGAATTTTAGCTTACATTACAACCATACAGAATATTTGAAAGAAACAATACACACCCACAAAGACTCAGTCCCCAGCACTCAGCTGGAGAGTGCAATATATAGTTTAAAAAGTAAAAACGAAAAGCAACAGGCCCCATATTCAGCTATAGACCTTGTTAATTCTCAGCAAGGAAAATCCTGCAACTTTTTTTACATTCTTAGAACATAAATTAACCTTTAAATTTAGTTGGTAAAAATAATTTAAATGGTTCAATTTCTCTAATAAGGCTTAATTGTTTAATAATAAGCGTACTGCAAAGCCTACCGATTATATGTAGGCCGACATCTGTAATTTTACAAGTTGCCGCCAAAACTTAAAAAAAAAAAATTATGTGGGAGCAAACGAGATTGATTTCTTTAGCCAACCGCATCTTTTAAACTTTGCTCATGGATTGATACAGACAAAGTTTACAGGGACGTTAGATGGCTTTTCAGAAATTCTCGTACCGATCGGAAAATTCTCATATATATATATTATATAATATATATATATATATTATATATATATAATATATTATATATTATATATATATATATATATATATATAATATATATATTATATTAATATATATATATATATATTATATATATATATAATATATATATATATATATATATATAATATATATATATATATATATATATATATATATAGGGAAAATTGCACTTTTAAATCACCTTTCAAATCACCGAAAATTTTCTAAGTTCAAAAAAATTTATAAGTTCAGAAAAGTTAAGTTTAAGAAAAAGTTTTTTAGGAAAATTCTTTAGTAGCAAGCTTCTGGAATTATGCAGAAGCTGCCACTAAACAATTTTTCTTAAAAACTTAATTATTAACTTTTCTGAACTTAGAAATTTTTTTGAACTGAAAATTTTTGGTGATTCGAAAGGTGATTTGAAACTGCTATATATACCTATATATATATATATATATTATAATATATATATATATATATAATATATATATCTATATATTATATAATAATATATATATATATATATATATATATATATATATATATATATATATATATATAATATATAATAATATTAATATATATATATATATATATATATATATATATATTACGTGTTGCCACTTTAAATGTTGGAACGTTGAGAGGGAAGGAGGAGGAGATGGTGATGCTGATGATAGAGCGGGGGTTGGATGTGCTGGGAGTTTGTGAAACGAGATTGGCCGGAAGTGGAGTTAGAGTTCTTCATCATAATTACCAATTGATATACAGTGGAGGAAGAGAAAATAGACATGGAGTGGGAGTGATATTATCGGAGGAGATGGCACAAAGAGTAAGTAACATCGAACAGAAAAATTCTCGTATTATGTCTGTTTCAGTAAAGACAAACGGAGTAAATCTAAGCTTTATACAGGTGTACGCACCGCAGCAAGGAAGACCAGCTGGAGAGAGGGAAGTTTTTTATCAAGAATTGCAGGACGTCAAAAATAGAGTACCTTTCCATGATAATGTAATTGTTTTGGGGGATATGAATGGACACGTTGGTGTGGATCGCAGAGGAATAGAGAATGTGATAGGAGCGTTTAGTTTGGGAAATAAGAATCTGGCGGGAGATAGCATCATAGACTTTTGTGTACGTAACAACATGAGTATAATGAACACGTACTATAATCATAGAGAAAGTCAGAAATGGACATGGTACAGATGGGATGACAGAAGGGAGGCATATGGAGAGAAATCAATGATAGATTTGATATTAACAAACAACAAAAGAATATTTAAGGATGTGAAAAGTATACCATCCGTATCGGGAGATGCAGACCACCGAATGGTGGTGGGGAAATTGAGAATGGAAATGCCGAAGCCTTTTAGATGCAGGCGGAGAAAAAGATTTATGGTTGAGAAACTGAGAGACCAGGATTGTAAAAACACATTCCAGAGAGAAATGGATACGAAAAGACAGAGGATTGGGGAGGATGTAGATGTGGAGGAAGGGTGGGAGGTTTTCCGTGATACATTGGTGGAGGTATCTGAGAGGATCATAGAAACCAAAACAATATATGGAAAAAAGAAAAGACAAACAGCGTGGTGGACAGAAAGAGTGCAAGAAGCAGTCAAGAGAAAAATGAAATGTTTTAGAAGATGGATGAAGACAAGAAGAATGGAGGATAGAGAAGCATATATAACTGTGAGAAATGAAACAGAGAGAATAAAAAGAATGGAAAAGGAAAATACATGGGAGAAGATTGGTAGAGATCTGGAAGAGGACCTTGCGGGTACTAGAAAATTGATATTTAATATGGCAAAAAACTATAGGAAAGGAACAGCACCTCCAACATATGCAATGAAGAATGAGAATGGAACGTTGTTAACGGACCCGAAAGAGATTGGGGAAAGATGGAAGAATTATTTTGTTGATTTGCTGAATATACCAAATGATGTGGAGGAGGAGGATATGCATGAAGTGGAGAACCATGGGGAGGTGGTGGAGGATGAGTGGCAGATCACGGACGAAGAAATGGCATATGCCTTGAAGAAGATGAAAAACGGGAAAGCACCGGGTGAAGATATGATACCGGCGGAAATCTTGAAGAATGTGGGAGGAGAAGGAACTATATGGATGAAAGAATTAATGAATAAGTGCTGGCGAGAAGAAAGGACACCTAAAGAATGGAACAGATCAGTAATATGCCCAATTTTTAAAAAAGGGGATAAGGCAGACTGTAGAAATTACAGAGGAATTGCTTTGACACCACATATCGCAAAGGTATACGAACGAATATTAGAAAAAAGATTGAGAGAGAGGGTAGAAGATAAAATGGATGAGTGGCAACATGGCTTTAGGCCAAATAGATCAACTACTGATTTGATATTTGCTTTAAAGATGGTATGTGAAAAGGGTTGGGAATTTAACAGAAAAATGTATTTGGCATTTGTAGACCTGGAGAAGGCTTTTGATCGTATACCGAGAGGGGTCCTGTGGAATATACTTAGAACGAGAGAGTATGGAATACCGGAAAAACTAAGAAGAGCAATAAAGAGCACTTATACGAATAGTTTGTGCAAAGTGAAGACCCAGATGGACGATGGAGATTGGTTTGAGGTTGATACGGGGGTGAAACAGGGTAGTGTTCTCTCTCCGATTTTGTTTATCCTGTTCATGGATTATTGTGGAAAAATGGTCCAGAGACGAGTGGAGGGAACTGTCTTTGGATACGCAGATGACCTTGCGTTGGTGGCTGAATCAAGAGAGGCTCTGCAGAGATTTATTGCAGTGTGGGATGAGGAGTTGAGGGAGAGAGGAATGAGGATAAATGAGGAGAAGACTGAGGTGATGTTGATAAGTAAAGAGGAGGAGGAAATGAATATTAGAGTGAGGGATCAAGAATTGAAGCAGGTTGATCAGTTTAAATACCTTGGAGTTTGTTTCGGGGCGGGAAATGTTATTAACATAGAATTGAATAGTAGAATAGAAAAGTTTAACAATACATTAAGATTGCTATATCCGCTAATACGAGACAGAAATGTCCCTCGAAAAGTGAAAATAGTAATATACGTGTCTATTCTACGACCTATATTAACGTATGGTTGCGAAGCGTGGGCTTTAACTACAAAAACTAAAAGTAAGATACAAGCGTGTGAAATGAGGGTGTTGAGATCCATAAAGGGAGTTACGAGGAGGGATAGAATGAGAAATGATGATATAAGAGAGGAGCTGGGGGTGGAGAGTATACTGAGTTTTATTGAGAAGGGACAGCTACGATGGTACGGACATATGATGAGGATGAATGAGGATAGATACCCGAAGAGGTACTACAGATGGAGGCCAGATGGAAGACGCAGTGTAGGTCAACCAAGAACCAGATGGAGTGATAACGTGAGGACGGCCATTGAGAGAAGGGGACGTGGGATGGAGGAGCTGGAAGAGTCAGGTATCTATGAGGACCGAACGCGGTGGAGGGGTTTCGTCCAGAACATCTGACAAGCGTTCACGCTTACAGGAGTCTGGTGAGAAGAAGTGAGAAATAATAATAATATTTGAGCCCAAAGAGTGAATGTCAATTGTTAATACAGTTTTTGGAATTTTAATTAAATATAGAGTAGCTCTTTAATATAATCAATCTCTAGTGCAAGTTGCCTCTATTCTTATATGAAAACATCTTGTCTTATAATTTTAACTATGGAAAACTGGATTAATTGCGATGAATACACGGTTTTTATAAATATAGTATTAGTATCTTGAGTTACCGTATTATTACTTACTTTAGTTATCTATTATTATTATCATAGTTCGTAGATTAATTATATGTGGTCGTTTTTTAATACTATATCGTTTCTATGTGATTTAATTAAACTATACTATGTGCTTAGTTATTCATTATTTTATAAATAATGCTTATTGCTTTAGTAACTATTATGCTACTATAGTTGAAATTGACTGTGAGTGATGTATACGATATGAAATAATTTAGACACTGTGATATATTATAGACTTTACTAACAAATAATCTCTCCTATGTAAATTAGTATAATTTATATATATTTCATCTATAATTATCTATTTTTCATTTTATACTCTTATTAAATATATTTGCTAATATCACCTTACGTCAACCTATAGTTCAATAATATACTTATCTATATATGGAGAAATATAAAATATTATTAATTCGTACGCTAGGTATCATTTTCACTACTAAAATTGCCGCTGTTACTATACTAACATATTTTTCTATATTATTAAAGTACTATATTATATATTATATATACACTCCGACTACGATCTATTACCTTATATATATTATATTATATATATCCTGGACTGTCATCAATTCAATATTAGATAGGTTGTACTCTATAACTTATTTTACTATTAGCATAGTCATTATACAACTTATAATATAATATATATATAATATATATATATATACTATAAAGTCTATCTATATAGTCGTCTTCTTACAAGGTAATTATATATCATGAAACATCCTTCTATATTCTTACAAATTATAACTAGTAAAATATCGAATTTCTTCAAATCCGAACTGATAAGATTATTAGCACCTTCACTCCTTTCCAGTATTATAATTAACAATTCGAGAGACGAGTCGACATATAATATTAAAATATTTTACACGCTGTGTGAAGTGTACGTCAATAACATTGTGAAAGCTGAAGTTTTTCTGACTCACTAATATTATACTGAGGAAAAAGTAGAAAAAAACAATTTCTTTTGTAATGGTAACATTCAATGTTATTTAAATATTATTCCATCATATATTAAATTTATTGGACCAACTTATATAAAAAATGTATAAAGAAAGTATGAATTCGTGTATGGCATAATTTTGGGCTTTTATAGGCTACAATGGCAAGACCTTATTGAGATAGTGGATCATATCCAGTTCACAGCGACTTTAAGGTCAATCTTATATCTTCGTTTAAACTCTATTGATTTTAATTTTCTGAAGAGATAGTATTTGTTAATGCCGTAGACGCCAGTAGCTACACTTTGCGCTTTACTACTTCTAGTTCTGGCATACACTCGTCAGCTGCCAAGTTTTCTCATGTTTTTTCTATTAATCTAAGATTCTAATATCATTTGAACTCACCACTATCTATTCCGTTGGAATGCATTCTGTAGATTGCTTTCACTCATTACTGCTATCTGTCTAAGCGCACTCACGTCCTTCTACACTCCTGCTCCTGGATTCTTTCTCGGAGCGACATATCTACTCGTGTGTCCTTCAACAAATTTCTATACACTATTTAATAATTTCTATCTTTTCTCTTGCTTCTCAATCATCTCCACAATCGTAATAGCAACATCAATTCTTTCACGCGTATAGGCAAAGGATATCTATTCTTGCGTTCGTGAGACAACGCATCATCTGTGCCCTAGAACTATAGCTTCTTGCCATTCATATCAGAGTCCAAGTCTAATTGGCTATCATATTTATTGCAACTGTTCCTCACTAGACTCTGATGTGTTTCTATATAATAATAATAAAACTATCTATCAAGTCCTTTATTTCTCAAATACTCTCACTCACTAATCAAAATCTTTATCAGGATGTTTGGCTATTTACAAATTTATCACTATCCAGATTAACGACATATATTTTTTTAATACGCATTTACTAAATTCAAGATTAATAATAATTATATATATATATATAATATTATATATATATAATATATATATAGTAATTATATAATATATATATATATATATTATATATATATATATATTATATATATTAATAATATAGTATATATATATTATAAAATCTATTATATATGATATATATAATAATTTATTTATTATATTAATGCACTAATGAACGACATACAAGTAAGTATTATATATTAAAAAGATGGATAATAATAATAAAAAGTTTTTAAATATATTATTGTTTATAATTACAGTGGAGAAATGCAAAATGAATATTATTTAGATTTGTATTTTGCCAAATAATTATATATATATATGATAAAACTAGAATTGGGTAATTATGTAACTAATGAATTATTATTATTATGATTTATAATTATATCGTTTGCTCTAAATATTAAAATAGTTAAGATATACGACAAGAATTTCATACACCAATTTATTACAAAAAAGGCGGAGCTACACTAAACCGGTTTTCGGAAATTCCACTGATACTCAACTATACGATGAGCAGTAATAAGCAAAACATCATCTGTGATAACATGGATTTTCCGGAAATGATTGTAACCGTGTTATTTTTTAAGATATCTGAATTACTGGTCGATACCACTTTGCCCAAGTTAATACGCAAAAGAATAGTATGATTATAGTAAACTGGCTCTAGCCTATCAGAATCTCTTAGAGTTTATAGGAGACCTTATACCTTACAAGTTTAAAATATATATCTATTATCCATTATATACTTCCTGTACCCAAATGAGGGATATTATGAGGCAAACTTAGTTATGAGTGAATATATCTCCCTAAATATCCTCATGCTCATTATTAATTCGCTATATATATATATAGCTAGTATAAAATAATTAAATAATATATATATTTCTTCTAGTTTTATATTTTATATAACTCACATAAATCCACCAATATCACCTTTATTTTATGACTATGACAAGTGTGATAGGTATAAATATAATTCTAGGAAATTATAAATAATTTTATTTAATAAAATAAATATATATAATAATATACTGACTTTTTGTGTGTCTATATATATATTAATAAGTAAACGGAAGCAAATCCTAACAGTACTCACTGAACTATTATTTTGGCTAGAGATACCTATTAATATATATAATATTTATAATTTAAAATCATTTTTTATCCAATACACACGGATAGTGTGAACAAATCAGTAAAAGTCATGTTTATTTACTAGATGGCTATGATTTATCTGGTTACTCATTACAATACTGCGGCATAGAAAAATGAGAGCGGTTATGATAATAGTACTATATGTCGTTAATTCAGTACAAATATGATTCTAAGGACAGCACTAGCTCGTTTTCAGCGCAATATTGAGCAACTCGCTCGAGCTTTGCGGTTCTGATAACTAACTATACAATAGATGGCGTATCATCACTCTAAAAAAAATAAATATAACGGATAAAGCAGTTAGAAGTAACTAGAATTAGGAATCACGGTTCACTTAGACGTTAATAGATATAGACTACCCATTTTATGAGGTGAGACGCTCACTTTTAGCGCTTACTCAAGATAGACTGTCCCCCGAGATCAAAATAATAGTAGAACCAACAATCACAAAAACCCAACATGAGGCTTCTATAATGAGCATTATTGGCACCACACAACAAGCATGTACCTGCTAGTGAGTATTCCCAGATAAAACCGAGACAATAATATAGGCAAATCTTCAGTATTTATTAAATCGACGTTTCATATTATATGCTAATTGTACATTATATTATTGTAGTTGAGATATACCACTATAAAGCTATATGACAATCCATTGCCAGGCCCCAAGACAAATGGAGAGACAATAATGATAAAAAAATGGTGTACACAAAATTTTAAGTATATTCGTTTGGATTCTTCTTCTGTATCTCTTTCAACTAGAAGATATTAAAGGGAGCTTTTATATTTAAGATGCACATGAGTCTCTCACGGTGAGATAATGTGAAAATTAGTAACTTTTTGTTTTACAGCTTAATACAATTCAGCGAAGGTCTTCGTATTTCGAGTAAAAATAAATATTTATATCTGCACAAGTCACATTAGAAATAGAGAGTTGGGGTTTAAATCAGGTATGAAAATGAATACATATTAATGGAACGTTCGGTTGTCTTGTGTTATGCTTGAGAGTGTACGCTTATAGAGTTGCATATTTCGACTAATGACAGGAAGATACTTACTACCTACCTTAAACTATTCTGATCTATAGAAAGCACATCATCGATTCAGATGAACCGATATATTGTTCATATTTATTAATACATTAACATTATTATACTAACAGAGTATTTATCATGGAGCTAACGAAATTATTAATTGAGAGACTATTATATATATTAGATAAGATGATGTACTTCTGAGAAAGCTCTAGGGATATTAAGGTTTTTTTTCCAGCTGGTCCTAACTTTTTGAATTATTTATAGCTAATTGTATAGCAAGGACCTTAAAGTATTTTAGGTTTGATATAAATACTATAATAATTACTTATCTCCATGATTCTTTTTATATAAACTCATAAACCACACACATCATATAGACCTTTTAAACACTAACACTTATAATCACTTTAACTTTTAAATTTTTTTGAACAGAGTTACTCTTAGGATTAGCTAATTTATACTAATATGTGGTGACCCTAAACTAAGGTAACTATGACATAATACCTATATTATATTTAAATATGACTGAAAACAATTAGTATAAAAATAAAATGCAATTAGTGAACTATATATAAGTTACTTAAACATTATATACACATTGAGTTGATTGATTTTATTATACAAATGATTTTGCTACTATTTATGAGAAATTTATTTGTGCCTACTATAAATCACTCAAGTCTTGTGGCTTTATTAATATATTAGCAATAAACCAATTACTTGATGTTGATTATTACGTAGGTTAGACGTTTTTCACTATAAAAAAAAGTTTTAATTATGATTTATATTGACTTTGTATCATAATATATTCCTCATATTGAGAAATAATAAATAAAATTATATAATAATAAATAGTAAATATATCAACACGATGAAATCGTTTGTGGTTTGAGGAGAGTTAGAATAGTTGTATATTCACCGTAACTCAAATATATAGAATATATAAAATATATAATTTGAGATCGGAGAGTGAGATTTATTGTAACTGTTTGTAGTATTGGTGTGACATGAACAACAAGCTAGTGTGAGATTTGGGAATAATAGTTTTCATGGAATACACTGGAAGGTTCGAGATTTTTTTCATTTATTTTGCTGGGGGGTGATAAGAGCAGTAAGGTAATGATTATGTAAATACTAATAATAATATTAATAATATAAATACGAAAACATATAATATTAACTAATAGATTATAGTAAGTTATATGATGATTTCCAAAAATATATAAAATTTTTAATAAACAATTTTAACTTCTTTACATCATTTATTTATTCCTTTGTATTAATAATAAAAATTCATTGGAGTACTTAATGCTTTTTATATATATATTGACTTATATTACAACACGGTTAGAGAAGATCTCACAGTTGTTATCTTACAAAAAAAATAAGTTGTCTCTATGAGGTGTGTAGCTCTCAACAATGTTAATTATGATTTATTGACTCACTCGACTATTAATACATATGTAGAATGAATATCTACTAAACATGGGGGCACGATAATAGGAGTCAAATGAATAAATTTTATGTGTTAAGTATAAGTAGGTGAATAAGATCTTTAGCAGCATGTGTTAAGTGTATACTAAATTAATCACAGAGATAAAATTGTCTATTTTGAGAAAGAACTCATTCTCCTATAGTCTAATATAAACTTAACAAATTATATATTTTTACCCGCAAGGCATATGTCCTGTCTGTACTCAAACTAAGGGAGACTACATTGAACGTCGAGAAAAGACGATCACTCGCTTTAGTTAGGAGTAGATCTAGGGTCATTCCTCTCCGCAAAATCATATAAGTTGTGATGTAAAATGTGAAGGATAAGGTGAGTTAAGATAATTTACTTATCATAAAGGAAGCATAGACAGTGGTTGGCTGCTTATCCTTAGAGAAGTAAGAGCTTCTAGAGGAGGTAAAGGTTGGAAAGTCACTTATATACTAAACAGGAGCAATAGAGTAGTATTTATATAGGATATGGAGTACATATACCTTTAAGTAAAGAAAGCTTTGGAGGTAAGGATAGGTTATTTGGAAGGGTTACCTATTATACTAAAAGAAAATTACTTGGAGATAGAGGTGTTAAGGTGGTGTGTAAAGTCTTTGTACTATAGGGAATATAAGTTTTTGGCTGAGTAGTAAAGGTATAGATTAATCTATGAAATTATAATATGTAGGATTTTATATTAATGCGTGAGGAAGAGGCATACATTAAAAATATAAGTTGGAATAATCTTCCGGTGGTTAATTTGTTGTTTTATGTGGCAAATAGGGTACTGTACGTATTGTTTGAGAAAATGTTGGAGATGTTGTTTTGACGACGAGAAATTGTTATGTGACTAGCAATTTCTTGTAATGTTAGATATTTGTCCTTTGAGTTGTAAATTATTTAGTCTAGTGTGAAGTGAAGGAATGTGTAAGAAGTGTAGGATTATGTAGTACGGTGAGTTTGAGAGTTATTGAGTGTACGTTATTTTTGAGGTTTGTGTTATTGAAAATTATTAGTGATTTGTGGGAGCGTGTATAGTGTGAGCGTATGTATTTCAAGTATGGTTAGTTGAGTGATAATATTGTAATACTGCTATGTATTTAGTTATGTAGAGAGTTGAGTGTTATAGTTTTATATGTGTATATATGATCGCACAGTTGGAGGTTGTTTATTGAGGGAATATAGGTGGAATCGTTACTGATAATTATCGTATCTATTGACATTATCCCTGTAGGTAAACAAAGATAGTCGAACATTGGATAACATGATTTGATTATACTATATAGTAGGAACAACTGAGTTTTATCAATTCTGGAACAATAGTTTATGGGGGATATTATAGTATTAGTACGCTTATGGATCACTTATTCAGATGTTGAACTAAAGTCCGCCTATTTTCATTGGGTAGTGACTAACAATTTTTAGGAGCTCAGTGTTATTTATAGGATTTATGTATTTTTCGTTTATCTGCTTGTAAGTGTTATCTCAGAGTCTTTGAGATACCACTAATTATAGTTATTGAGGTATCGAGCTTACGGTATATTTCTCATAACTCAATATAGTACGTTTGAGTAATAGTGTTATATGATGTTGATTATGTGTTATGGTAAATGATTAAAGGGGAAATGTATTAATAGTTTGAGGATAGCATTATTAAAAGGAAGTCTTTTATTGAGTTATATGATGTAAATCAAAATAAATGAGGAGATAGATAGTACCAATAAGTATAAAGTTAGGATATGGTATGAATAGAGTTTATGAGGCAGTCTGATGGTGAATGTAGGATGTATTAGTAATAACCTAAGATCGTATATGTAATATATTGGTATTAACATAGGATGTCGTAAGAGATAATTATTAGCATATTAATCTATTAATATTATCTTTTTTTCAACACTAGAGTATAGCTATACTCACTGGGCGGTAGTCGCAACAACTATGTTACTGCCTTAAATATACTACGCTCCATTGGAGTCAGCACTTTATAGCTGCGTAAATACTTTTGAGCATAAGATAGAGAGTAGTAAGAGTGAAAATCAATGCTACACACGAGGTAACTGAGATACGGAAAAATTAATATACTTTCCGAAAAGTTAGAATGAGAACTAAAACAGATATAATAATAATATATATTAACTTAAGAAATAAGCATCTGAGAGTCAAATGTACGTTTTGAATGTAATATTTAATAATTTGAATTTTTATAAGAGGAGATGGATAAAAAATTACAAACATACATCAATAATAAAAGTAGATAGATATTATAATTGCAAAATAGATAATATGTATAATTAATTACAATGCAAATATATTAATTTATGAGCAATAGGTAAAAGCTTAAAGGTAGAAAACAAAGATAGGTATACTCACAGTGCAAACGTATTATTCTATAAGTAAAACGCGGTAAGCTTGATTTTAATAAAGGGGAGTGCGACTCTTATTTGGGAGCTAATCATTAATAATCCATTAAATCATATTTACTAGAAAAGATATAGTACATGTACGATATCAAATATATTACATTATGAAAGTAGTTATTATGTGTCAAATGTATTGGGAGATAATATATAATCTATATTCTCGAATTCAGTAAAATTTCGAGTTATCTTTAGCTGAGTCCCGCAGTGAGTTCACCGTAATGCTAGGGAATCAGGGAGTGTTCGATGACGGAGTGTAAGTATTAGTGTATTCTGGAGACTTGTAATTAAAGATGAAAACGTCCAGACTGGGTTGCGTAATTAGTACAAAATATCATTACGATTTAAATAATCAAATTGAGGTGAGTAAGTAGTTACAAGCAAGAGTTTTCCCTTGTCGGAAAGGGTTTGTAATATGAAGAAATATGATCTGTATATTTTGACATATCATAAGATAAGAGTTTTTAAAGACATGTTTACATATCAACTTATTTTGTTTACGAATATCTATTAAACGTGTGTGAATAGTATAATGTCGAAAGAAATAAAAGGTTCTATGTAACGGTATGTTACTAAATTCGTCTGGTCTGTCGCTATACAGACATACACGTGCACGTAAATGTATGTCTCTCTAGTGCTTTCGTGACTCCTTCAAGTAGTCGGAAATAATGCTTCCATTTTCACTCCATTCGCTTTCTTACAATGATCACTTAGTCTTTGACTCTATCTCTCTCAAATGGGCTCTATTGAACTATAGCCTCTCCACTCTTTCCTAAATCTCGTTCCCGGTAGTCTCTTTCTATGAGCATTTATGCATCGATTCATTCACGCGTTTGGTTATCCTCGGAGATTACTCACCTGTATCGCTAATAAATGGGGAATAATAATGAAAACACTACGTGTTTTTTAAATTTATTATTGTAAAAGCATAAAAGACTGATGCTCCAATTAGTCTTTTGTTCAATTATATAGTTTTTTGATAATGTAGCCTCTAGGATATTTGTTGAGTGCTCATGGTAAATAAAGATAAATGGCTTCTCTATTGCCATTTATTCTATATCTTATAATTGGAACCTAGTACTAAGACCTCATAAGGCCCTAGGTCAGTGGTTCTCCAAATTGTGGTATATTTCACGTTAACACCAGTGGGGTACGCAGAAAGAGCGATCTTGGGGAGAGGTCGTACAAAGAAGGTTATGCACTCATCGATTTACTTTAGCACGAGTGAAATCTTGTATCAAAGTGTAAGTGCAATACATATTAATTTAATAGTATTATTATTTATATATTAATATATATATATAAAATTAATATATATATATAATATTAATATATATATAATATACTATATTTATATATATAGAATTATTAATATATTATTAAATGAATATTAATAATTAATATAATATATAATATATATATATATATATATATATTAATATATATAATTATATATTAATATATATAATATATATATACATATTAATAAATATATATATAATATATTAAATTTATGTATATAATAATTATATATATATAATATAATATATATATATATATATTATATATATATATATTATATAATATTATATATATAATTATATTATTATATATTAATATATATATTAATATAATATATATATATATATATATATATATATTATATAACTTTATTAAATAAAAATAAATCTTAATGAAAAATATAAATATATTTTTTAATGATCCATTACAAAAAACATTTAATAAAATAATTATTATTAATAATAATAATATATATAATATATATAATAATTTATATATATTATATATATATACAATATTATATATATATATTAATATATATATATATATATATATAATATAATAATTTTAATTTATAAAAATACAATACATACAAATGATAATAATAATAAAATAAATATATATATAAATATATATATATATTTATAATATATATAATATATATATATTTATATAATATATATATATCTATAATTAATATATATATATATATAATTATAATTTAATATATAATAATATATATATATATATATATATATTAAATATATATATATATAATATATAATATTATATATTATATATATATATTATATAGTCATTAAGCTTTTTTAAGCGTTAAACTCTGCAACTAACTACTAGAGAGTAGCAAATTAATAAAAGACAAATTAAGCCACGCTAAAATAAATATATAATTTAATAAACACAATCTATTATCATTTGGGAAATGATTAAGGGGAAATGATAATAGAGTAATATTGATGTATACATTTGTTCACAATACATTAAAACTACGAGTGAATAATAATTTAAAATAAGAGTAATTCTATTAAGCCATAAACATAGGATATATAATATAAATCAATGTATAAATAAGCAATTAAATAGAAATACGAAACGGATCTTGAAGTAGATTAAGCCTTATTGAAACTCATAATAAGAAAAGAAATAATCAAAATAATAATGAGATATGTAAATTGACTATTTAATTCTTATATTAATCATTAACAAATATTTACAATACAATAATATAAATGTGAAATACACTAAGAATAGGTAGTCATAATTAAATGGGAAAACTATAAGATAATGCATGGAACACCCTAAGACCTCCTTACTATTACTACACCAGTGCTCTCACGAGAGTTTACGATTATATAAGTGATCATAGAGCTTAGATAATGATACTCGCGCTAGATGAGGAGTACCACTGCGGTAGATATGCATGATACAAATGCGTTATTGTACTAAGCTCCCTGTAATACAGTGACGGAACATATGTATCAACATAACTATAGGCTCGATATACATGACCACCTAAACTATTCACAAAATATCCCAATCACATGATCCAGTGAATTTATACATGTTTCACTGGCTTCATCGCAGAAAAGTGTCCATGAGAAGATATTCTACTGGAATCCCTACCTATAGTTGATAGGTACCATATATAAGATTGGACGACCTCGTTGCAGTGTTACTAGTAATGGCGTTGTCATTAGGAGTAAACAAAAAATGGCTACACACCAGAACGCAAAACGGGATAAAAGTCCACTTCGGCTGCAGCTTCCTTAAGGATGTCTTCGCGCATAACCTTTATATTGCCAGATTATACTGATTTCCTGAAATTTGTCATGGACAATGTACACGAGTATGGTAAACAACTCTAAAAAGTTTGGCCGCAGGCATAGTCCTAATTTCGAGAGCACGTCTCTCAGACTGCCTCTCGCCACACCTGATCTTCAATCTATGAGTCACCTCCAAAAGGAATCCTCTGGGTAGCATATTGCAAGCAGAAAACGTCGCTCTAACTGCACGTCTCCAAATTCTCGCTGACGTCCACCTTCCTGTGTTCAATTCGTGTTCGTCTCGAAACACTCGCCACTCATCCTGTGAGTGTCCAATTTCCATACGCATTGTCTCATCTCTCGTTAACAACCACTTGAAATCGTTACACCCCGCATGCTTCCCCCTGACTTCTCAGTCTCGACGAAAGCCGCATCTGGCCTATCATTCTCCTTGCTAAATTCACGTCTACTCTACGTTTCATTTCTCTCCTGTCGTCTTCTCTATCTGCTCACGTCTTCCTCGGCAAATAGGGCATCAATGTTCACTGACGCTAATCATAACGAGTAATACTGTGTTGCAGCTATGTTTATGTCATTGAGCTTGTAAAATACGATCAACGAGCACTGGTACCTAAGACGTGAGAAGTAATACTTAATCATCTATCTTTACTTCAGGATAGACGTTATACTCCGTCAGGCGAACGCCTGACTATATAATTATGATCGATCTACTGGTAGTCATGAGCCAGTCTCATCCATGAACCAACAAGGATTTCGAGATACTAGACCGATCGATTGGTTTACCCCGAGTTGCTGAATAACCACCGTGGTCTCAGAGAGACAGGACCTGATATCTCGATCATATCATTAAATTGATAAGTAGCTAGGTCACAAATCCTCCACTAGGCAGCTATCCACCCTTACTCCTCTCTATGATATGAATAATATAGTCCATTGGATAACATGAGTATACCATTGTGATCACAACGATATATCGATCTTATACGAAACTATATTGTTGGTATTAAGTTTCAAAGTATCATTGTGTTGTGTACTTGCCATCTCTATTCCACTCTTATGATTCGTTCTATATCTGCGAGAATATCATACTTATATATTAGGTTAGATTGTGACATTTATTATTTGATATCATTTAGTTCACATACATCAGGTGTAGATTACATTACTGAGTTTAAAGGGTTCAACCTCCAGATACATGGCTGGTGACCCAACTCCACAGACACCTAAATCGGAACAATCTATCACTTTCCATATAATGATAGATCTTCACATGAGTTCATTCTTTACGAGAGTGGAGTCATACAAGGTATTGTCTCGCGGTGCACGCTCTTATATTATTTAATGGATACAAATAATTTAACTACATCTATTTCGTATATATTTTTAATAAATTATATAATATGGGATATATATATAATTATAATAATATATATATTAAATATAATAATATATTAATATTATTATATATATATATATAATATAATATAATATATATTATATTAATTATATATATATATATATATATATATATATATTTATATATATATATATATAAATATATATACCTAATAATATATTATATATACTATTAATATAATTATATATATTTAATATAATATATTAAATATATTTATATATTATAGTATATTATATATATAAATATATATAGGCACTTTGCCTTTATACAGGATATTTTTAAATTTTAAAATAATATTCAAGATATTCAAAATAATATAGGCTGGAACTACGTCTACCATGCATCATTGGTTGACGTATGTTAATCATTATAAACATCACCAAATAAGATAGATAAGAGTATCATAAAAGTTTAGGCTGACATATTGTTCTATTTATATAATTCATATAAGTTAATATTTAATATATAATTTTGTTTTAATTTTTATATTATTTATATTTTAATTAAGTAGTGAGTACTTACTATAGAGCCTGAGACAGGAAAAGGGACAGAGGGGACGTAAGTTCACTCACCCCCACTACTGTCGCCCCTCAGCAAGCGAGAACCTGACTTTTGAACATCTTTAGCTATTAATCTTGTGTATATATACCTTTCTGATGATAAAAAAAAAAATAAATAAAATCATTTTTTTTTAACCTCAAGCTTTATTGCCTTGAAATAATCGAAAAAAAATCGATATTATATACATTCGACTGTTCGAATATATACTAAGGTTAACATTACTTTAGGAGTAAAGTTCCTTATATATTATAATATATAATATATATGTTATATATAAATTACTATGTACCTATATATAATAGGGGTATACAACTTAGAATTTATATTATATCGTCTTAGGTACGTCAGATCAAATAAAGATTTGGTAACGTGCTGCCCTAGGTTAGAGGCATCAAGTGTTGATATAGAAATTCCTTTTGAGGTAGTCATGGAATCTTGAGTAAATTAGGATTTGGAATAATAACTAATATCATCTTTATAAGGTAAGAATAAGTACTCTATTATGTATGATCTGGTCCCCAGAAAATGTATGAGCTTTTTATTAATTGTAGACAGTATTTTGATTATTTGGCTTGGCAATAACTTAGAATAGGAGTCTATTAAATGTGTATTAAAGTGTAATTTTCTAGAAAGCGGAGGTTAATTAGTAGCTTAAACATGGTACTATATAACAGTTACGTGACAGGGTTTGTGAAATGTAGGAGGAAATGAGCACGATTTTAGGTGGGGTGCGGATGAGACTCTCCCGGGAGTACTTTGGCGCAACATTGTGTATATTCAAACCCAGTAGAAAAATAAAAGAAAAAGAATAAAATAAATAACAGAAAGAATATATATATAAAAATATAATAAAATACAAACAAAATCACGATATTATATCTCTTATACCATATTGCCTAAAAGGGAATACATCGTTAGGATGAATCCTGATAATTATTTATTCTCACACCGATTTATACGAATGTATAACAAAATTAAAAATTATGTAATATATTAGTAGTCTATTTAATGTTAGAGAGCTGTATTTAATGTGGACCTTATCATTGGTCCTAGTATTAATTTACACGACGTATACAGTATAAACTCTAAAACAGCTATTCTGCTATCGTCGTTCTATCTCTAATGTATAGCGTTAACACAACAGAACCTATAACCATTTCCATCGAGTACCTCGATGGCAGGAAGTCGGGGTCCTTCGGCTCAGGGAACTACGGGTAGACTAATGCGACGACGCTTCGGGGAGGGTCTCCGGAACCGGGTGCCGTCTGCGTTTGTGCTTATTAATGGACTTCGCAGAGGGTTTATTCTTGTCTCGCCCTGCATACTCTAGGAGGCTAACTTTGCAAACGTCGCGGAGTGCGGAAGGCTAGTAGCGGTTGCGTCCATCTTCCTGCTGACTTCCAGACGAGTATGCGCTGGGCATTCGGCGGAGAAGATCCCCACGTATTGCTGCTGAACCGGTAAATTTAAGGTCAGATTATTACCCAGATGTATAGAAAGACGTATATATTTGAACGGGAGAGCTACTGAGTTAAAGAAAGGTCTTTAATAGGCCGGGGTCTAAGGAGTGCATAAACAGCGATACTAGTCAACAGAAATATGAAATTTGCTAATTTAATATTGTCTTAATTAATTCAGTGACTATACATTATACTTCTACATGGTATATGAGTGTGAGATTTTCTTACGGACATCACCAAGGACTAAGGGCATGAAATATGGTGGCTACTCTTTCAGGACTGGTGAGTACCGCTATTGTGTTTTTGAGATCACTTTTTGAGATTGGGATTTTATCGGTTTATCTTGATACCAATTTTTTGTTTTACTATTTTGGTGCCTCAGCATCGAAGTCAGTTTTGTAGAGCGAAACAGGCAGCGGTACCTAGCATGGGTTAGGGTGCTACAGTACTTTGGGCTTTCTT
>JABUQX010091193.1:0-5000 GCA_015478945.1 Trachelipus rathkii
GTTATTATTGTTGCGATATGTTATATGTTATATACATAGTAAAGTGGATATTATTATTATTATACATCACCAAAATGCGTGGTATGTATCACGCGATGTTGTTATGTTATCTAAAATAACACGCATTTAAGAGCCAAACATTACAATTTTAAGTAGCATATCTCTATTATTGTTGTAATCTTATTATATAGTGATATATATATAGAGTGCATGTATTATTATTTATATGGTTATATATTATTATATATATATATAGGTTATTATTATTATATTATTATTATTATTGTTACATGATACCATAATTATTGATTAATCCAACTATGCCTAATATACAAGCAAGTTTTTCTTTGTCTGCCCCTTCGGTAACACGTTTAAATTTATCTGATGCGTAAGAAGTGCCTGATGGACTTGAATCAGGTCTGGGCGTAACGGGGATATTATCTAAGTCTGCTAATCGCGTTGTATTTAAGATTAAACTTCGGAAAATTAATAGTCTGAAGTTCTTGTTTGATATCAGTCCACCCTTTTACAGGGTCTTTCTTCCAGTTACGTGAGAGATCAGCTATCAAGTCCACAATATTTGATCCTTTAACTATTTCATCATCAATTACGATCTGCCCTGTTTCATTCAAAGTTAATTGAATTTTTTAAAAATATTATATAAAGCTATTCTTGATTTATGCACTCTAATAGGTAAGCTCTCCTCTAGATATTTTTAAATTTATCTTTCATTTTTCACTTCAAGTTTTATTTCATTAGGAATATCTACATTATCGGGTAGCGGAATACGTAGGGATGGATGTAGATGCAAGTCTTTAAGATCTATCACTCCTTGTATGGCAATCTGGTGTATATAAGAGGCGTTTCAGGATGTTGACGTCTGAATTTAAATATCCTGTACACTTCTTTTTTCATATTTGGTTATCTGTTCAACTTTAGGCATAAGCTAGGAGGTAGAGGCTGCTGGAAAGATAATGAGTCGCTCTTCACAATATAGGGATTCTGTTGGTGCAACTGTTGCCGCTGATGAAAGAGGTTGTAAATGTCAATGCATTGGGCTGTAATATCTGCATATATTGGGGCTGTGAATGATGAAACTGTGATTGTGGATTTTGCATGTGGCAATAACTGGCCATATTGAGGTTGTGAATGATGAATCTGAGGAACTGAATTCTTGTACAGATGCTGTATTATTATACTTCATTTTCACATACTCATTATATGGAAGTACAGCAACCTTCTTTATAGACAACCATCACCTTCAGTTATCAGAGCTATAACGGGAGAAGAGTAATGGCAGGAATACTCCTCCTCCTTAAGTAAATCTTCTTTATTTTTCAAATTTTTAATGTTGAGGGAGAGTTTTTTAATGATGTTTCATAACGATAGCTACCTTCTTGAGGCCTTTTCGTTTAGTAGCGAAATACTTTTATAAGATTAAACAGATCTCCATGATACACACTGGATGCACTTCTCATCCTCACTAGACTAGTTTACGTTTTTTCAGATGGTTTCAACTTTTTAAATTTTTTGAAATACTTTGAAACTAGAGCACTCATTATTCAGGTATGTATGTACAGTTTCTATCTCATAGGGCAGAATGCTGGGTGGGTACGGAGCAGCACTCTGTGCGTGTTTTTGGGGTGATGTTCACACATCAAATAACCGTGGGGGATCGAAGTAACCTCTTTATATACTTTTAAGAACTCTTTCCTTTGAAGGGGAAACATTTGAGTTGCCAATACATTAATTTAACTCATGTCTCTTCTCTGGCCAAACAACAGTAAATATTGTGTGTTTAAAGAAACACTTCGTATGGTGTTTGAGCTTTAGATGGAAAATAACTGTGTTATGAAAACACAGAGATATTTAGATGGTGGGAATAAACTGTGAACGCTTCTGCTAATTCACTTAGCATTAAATCATATGAATACAACAATTTTGTGTCCATGTATATTGTCCAGCGACCTAATATCGTATATGCCTTCGTGAAAATTGGAATAAACATTCCTTATATTCTTTAAATTTTTCCTGGATAAACATTATAACCATATTATTTTTACAGGTGTTCCATTTCCTTAAAAATATTTAATAATAGAAATTTAACCATTTTTTTTGTCGGACCTGCTACAAGACATGTAGCCGGACTTCGAACGTAAATTTCTCCACATCCATACTCGTTAAGTGAATAATGAATAATGAGATTAATTAAAGCTCAAAGCAGTAAAGTACATGTTTCGAATAAAATTCATTAAAACGAATATACTACTTTAAATAACAGATAGCAAGTAATAAAAACAAAATATATAAATAAAAAAATAATGTTACTAAATATATGAGTTAAAGCAGTAGCAGAAGTTAAAGCAGTAAAAGCAGAAAGTTAAAGCAGTAAAGCAGAAAGTTACAAAGCAGTAAAGCAGAAAGTTAAAACAGCAAGAAGAAAGTTAAAACAGTAAAGCAGTAAAACAAAAGCATACCAATCCCCTAGGTAACAATTTATTTGATTTACTGATTTACTGCTTCTGGGTAGTATATAATGTTAATAAATATATGAGTTAAATCAGTAAAACATGAGTTTAAAGCAGTAAAACATTGAGTTAAAGCAGTAAAACATGAGTTAAAGCAGTAAAACAGTAAAACAAAAGATACTAATCCCCTAGGTGTTAGGTAACACCCTTATTGATTTTACTGATTTACCGTTTTACTGCTTTAAGGCAGTAAAGCAGTGAGCTAAAGCAGTAAAGCAGTAAAACAAAAGCATACTGACCCCTAGGTGTTGTGTAATAACACACCTCTATTGATGTACTGATTTACTGCTTTAAGGTATGTAAAGTATATGTTTTTAATAAAATTTCTGTACAATTGTAGTAAAAACAACAAGACTCATATAGTATATTTGAAAACGGAAAATTCTTCGAATAAGTTACATTGATACACATTTTTCGTTCACGCGGGAATTTTTGGCGCCTGCGGACGCACGCGGCGGCGCCACGCGGAAATATTGCGCCTGCGGCGCACGCGGCGGGCGGTACATTCAAAGCCCGCGGGCGCACGTGGCGGGCGGTTTCAGTGCACGCGTTCACCTGCGGACGCGAATTTGACTCGAAACGTTTGCGGTCGGCTGTCTCAACCTGTAACTTTAGGATATATACCTTCCTGTCGCGCAGGCGTTATAAAAACAATAACCCCGGGTAGTAGGGAAGCATTCTAAAGAGATTTGAGGTCGCAACACCATTCTGTTCCTCATACCTGGCTACCTAGGGGTAGATGACTCATATTAGGCGGGCTCAGCCCAGAGTAGGCTAGAAAAAGGTCGGAAAAAGTGGCAACTCAGTTGGCACCTATGTGGCACCCACTTGGCACTATGTGGCACCTCACCATAACACTCATTGGCAATCACTCACTTGACACCACCACACCATTGGCACTCTCACTTGGCACCCTCGTACCTGGCACTCACCTGGCACCCCATCTAATACTCATAGAACACTAATAGAAAATCACTAGATTTCTTACTGTGATTGGGAACCATCAAAGCTACTGTTAGCGTAATGTACCTGACCCATATGGTAGCCTGCGGCACAGCTGAACACCGTCACCGCGAGGTTGGGACATCGTGCGGCTAAGTCACTGTAAAGCTGAAGACAAACATCACTGTGGTCAAATTAACTGCGCGACTAATCAAAGGCTGCAGTGTGTTTGTCGTGTATAAGCGTAAAATGTAAGTGTGGGTAAATGTAATGTCATAGTGAATGTGTGTATAAGTGTCATAGTGAATGTGTATAAGTGTGTGTATGTGTATAAGTAAAGTGTGTGTGTGTGTAAACAGGTGTGTGTGTGTGTGTGTGTGTGTGTGTGTGTGTGTGTGTGTGTGTAGGTGTTCAAGTTAGGATAGATCCATACATGCGTTCAAGTTAGAACGAAAATATGGTGACGGTGGGGCAATGAGTGGCCAGAAATTGGCAAGCCAAAAATTGACCCATGGTATAGCAAGGTCAAGGCCTAAATATCATGGTCAAACAAGGCAGACATCAAAAAGGGCTAAGTCCCTAAAGGAAGGGCAAAACTACCGTGGGTCAAAATTGACCCATGAAGGACAAAATTAACGTGGGTCAAAATTGACCCATGGTATCTGTCAAGCTTTGAGCAAAGTGGGAAGGACAAAAAGGTTAGCACATCAAAAATAGGGCTGGGCCCCTAAATGAAGATCAAAATTACCGTGGGTTAAAAATTGACCCATGGTCGGAAAAATTAGGGGGCGTGTGGCATTACGTACAACGTGAGCATGCAAATCAGCTATGGTCTTCTCGGGCGCCAAAAATCAGGTTGCCGAAAAATTGGGGTTGCCAAAAATTAGGGGGTTGCCAAAAAATTAGATTGTTGAAAATACCGGCCAAAAATGAGTCCATAGAAGACCAAAGGCTGGTCGAAAAAATCAGCAAGGCCAAAAAAGGTGAAGGCCAAAAGGTCAAGGTCAGTAAAAATTTGGGCCAAAACGGTCAGAAAAGGTCAGGTAGGTTGGTCAAGGTCATTTTCGTCCGGAATGGATCTCCTACTACTTATATATATAATACTAGTTTTAATACATTCCAATAACATACTTTCTGTTCTATTCGGAACACAATACATAAACACCTCCTTGGCCAACTAAAGAAGTTACCCGCATCATATCTCGAAAACTAAGATAGGTACAAGAAAACTGATAATATATGGAATCTGAAAATGAAATTTGTAATGATAATGATAAACACCTTTTTAATTAATATTTTAATATCTCCAAAACCACGCGAAAGGTACAAGAAAACTAATAACATATGGAATTCAGTGTGTGAAATTTGTATGAAAAGGAAAAAAATTTCCACTACTTTAATATTTGGAATCAGGGTATGAATTTTTTTAGCTGGAGCCGACGGTGGGACAGAGGGGGCACGTCGAAGTCCCCCCATCGTCCCCCTAAGAGGCCTGAGTGAGAGACCCTGACCTCTTGTATCTTTTGTGGT
>JABUQX010091193.1:12500-15000 GCA_015478945.1 Trachelipus rathkii
AAGATCTTAGATTGAATACAAGTGAGAGCTATTGGACGATAGGTTAGACAGGATCAGAGTGGCTGGCCCTTTTCGGGATCGGTTGGACATATGCGCGTTTCCAGCACTGAGGAAATGTACAAGTATTAAGGGGCATAGAGAGTAGAGTTGATCGAGGACAGGGGCCAGCTCGGAAGCACACTCCCTCAGAACCGGGGGGGAATGCATCCGGGCCACTAGCCTTCCTGACACTCATAGATCTCAGAATCCCATACACCGATCATGCGCTAATCACGGGAAAGAGGCATAGGAAACTTGAAAGGAGAAGAAGCAGGAGAGGGATGCTGGAATCGTCCCCAGGGTAGAAATTAGAATGAAAAAGGAGGCCGAAGAGACTTAGCCTTTTCAGTAGGAGAGTTAGCTAAGAACCGTCAGAGCGAAATAAGTGGAGGAAAGGCAAGATTTACAAAGTTCTTAGAGTGTTTTTGCAAGAGGCCAGAAATTTTTATCAGTAAGAGAAGAGCAAAGTAGGTTGTCGCACTTTCCTTTAGTGAAAAGCCGCGTTTAGCCTGTCGAATAATAGCCCTGCAACGATTCCGAGGAGAATGAAAATTAGTAAGAGTGGTAGGAGAACGAGAGTGTTTCCATACCCGATACGTAATGTCTCTCTCCTGAATGGAGCGAGAGTATTCCCCATTGATCCATGGATTTTGTGGAGAAAAAGATTTAGTTGAAGATGGAATGAATCTGCTCATCAGTGGCTACGACCCCTAACTTTTCAGCGGTGACCGAAATGTCCTCCGAGTCAAAGCAGGATTCATTCTAGCAATAGTTAGCAAAAAAATGACGCAGTGTCCTCACCTAGCAGGATTAGTGCCAAGAACAGTGCGTTTAGGGCACATGGTAGAGCTGCTGGAGAAAAAGTTTTAAAATTAAGAGCTACAAGATTGTGGCAGAGTACCGATAGTAAGGGAAAATGGTGTAATTTTATATCGAGAAAGGAGTAGCTGTGAAACATAAGTCAATCATTTTCAAGAATTGGTTAGATCGATCTGGGATATGTGAAGGTTCCTTAATTAACTGTTCCAGATCGCTGAAAATACTGAATGTTGGCCTCCTCCTCACCTGCATCAGTATGAGATGAGTCCAACTACTCAGTGGGGTGTACGTGGAAATCCCCGAAATAGATGATCTCAGCCATTGGGATGGAAGAAGTAACAGTCTCATGAGAAAGTAGTAAGATATTCAAAAGGAGTGAAACTGTTCCATTAGGGGAGCAGTAGCAGAAACACAGATAATGGTAGTAGTAGGGAGAAAAGATTTTAAAGCCACAGAACATCGAAATTAGGAGATTCAAGATTCTCAAGACGGTGTTACAGGAGTGTTAATGTTTATAGGCACAGACTCCACCTTTAGTCTGAAATTATATAAAAGGTTATAGTTGAGATATTAAGTTTATTTGAAAAGAATCCCTGCTAGTCTGGTCTCAGACAGAATGAAACGTTAGGTAGAGAGTTAGCGAGGTGATATTCCACAGATTCATGGTTAGCTTTGAGGCCACGAACGTTAGCAAAGTCAATAGAGAACCCCAGCCTACGCCCACCCCTACATCTTCTCTGTCCAGTCATTCAAACAGACAGCCTCACAAACAAAACACACACAATCGACCATACACAGCCCACCCAAAGAACCCTCTGAATTGCGCCCACACAACAAACACACACACACACAGATCACGTACAAAAAATAATAATATTAATTAAAACTTTAGAAAAAGCTAAAAGCTGCATTAATGAATAAATTAAATACGTAAAAAAACTTAAAAAGTTAAAAAGGTAAAACACTAAAAACTTATCTTAAGATTTCGGCATGTTCGAAAGATTAGGTTATGTTTCATTCCATCTAAGTCTTCTTAAAAAGCGCTAATTCGTGAGTAATTTATAAATAATTAAAACCTCTAGACAATATGACATTAAAATACTGATCACTTAAAGCAAAATTAAAACAACACTTTAATAGCAAAAATTAAAAACAAAACACAAACACACAGCAGAGCAAACACGAGCGCAACCTTCCACTTTGAAATCTAAATATATTGAATATATAATATATATATACACATAGTTATATAAAAGACTGAACATAAATATATATATATATATATATATATATATATATTATATATATATATATATAATATATAAACCTTTTGTATATTGAAAGCTAAAGTTTATATATATAGGTATATATATATATTATTTATATTATATATAGTATATATATTATATATATATATATAATTATATATATATAATATATTATTATATATATATATATATATATATATATATATATATATATATTATATATATATATATATATATAATATATATTATATTATATATATAATATATATATATATAATATAATATGTTATCCAGTATACAAATGTCTATAAATTTATATAAATGTTAATGATATTTTTATAGCTCTAATTTTAATAATAAATTATATATATATA
>JABUQX010091194.1:0-11100 GCA_015478945.1 Trachelipus rathkii
AAGAGAGATTCGAAGAGGAGCCTGAAGGTTCGTAATGGAATTCAAAATGAGTTTTCCGACCATAATCGCAAATTATTGAGAAGATAAAAGAAGTCGGTATGATAATGTTTCGTTTGCAGTCGTTTGAGTATCTTCTTGGAGTAATTCTGATTTGGATTTTTTTAGTATTATTGTAGTTTCTTCTTTTTTTTCTTCATTTTGATTGTTTTCTTTTGGAGACGAACTTTCTTGGTGAGGATGAAGGAGTTAGTAATATGGAGTGTAAGTATCCAATTCTTCGTTGTTTGACATCGTAATAAGTAATTACTGGTGAAATGCTGATGAGTTATCAGAAGGCGTTAGGTGTTTTACTTCCGGGGTTACCAATATATAGGAGCCCTTTAAATAGTTCTTTGATATTTTGGTTTCGGTATATAGGCCTCTATTTGAGTTGGATGATATAAAAATCATAAAACAAATGATGATCATGATTTATTCAATAAAATATAAATAACAATAGTCTCCCCTTTATTGAGATTCTCTCTTTTATCTTCTAAGTTTCGATGAGCTGTCACAGAATTTTCTGGCGTTTACCTCTCTTGACAATTTATTCTTTTTGAAATTCTTGAAAATTGATATCGATTTCTGCTGTTTGAGAAAATTTTCAACGGAAGTTTTTTACCTCCCTTCCTTGAAGTTGATTCTGTTTGTATTCGGATTTCTTTTTCCTAGGAGCAAGCAAGTGAATAGTGAGGGTCGGAGTGAAATGAGAAGAGAACGTGAAGAGAAAACTGGGAAGAGTGCTCAACCGGAAGGGGGAACTTCTTTTTATACAATTCTGTTTCGTACTTATGTCAAATTTGGCTTACTGCAAATTTGCATAAGTAATAACCATAATTTTATTTTTACGAATAATTTTATGCTTTTGGATGCTTACATATATATATATATATATTATATATATATATATATATATATATATATATATAATATATATATATATATTTATGATTATATATATATATTATATATATATATATATATATATATATATATATATATATATATATCCTCTGGTGGGGGTGAGTAAAGGCCAAAGGACTACCCTAAGCAGATTTATTTTAACCCAGCATTTACCTATGCACAGCGTTTGAAGGTGTGTAAGTCAAAGGATTGAGCATAGTGTGTAAGTCTGGGGTTAAAGAGTTTGATAGAGAAAAGGTGAGAAGGTGTAGAAAGACGTGTAGGACGATTCCTTCTCAAAGGAGGAGGTATGAGATTGTGAAGTTTCAGATGAACATTTATCATTTGAAATAGCGATAGAAAAAAAACAGTGACACAATAATTCAACGGTTAAAAAGGGACTTGGGAGAGTTTGTGAGAGTAGGAGAGTTAATAAGACTAAAACCCTAGACTCTACTTTTTGAAGGAGAGTTGTGTGAGTGAAATCACTTCAGATATGAGAGGCATACTCCATACATGGGCGAACGACATCTATATAAAGAGCAAGATCTGTGATGCCTAGCGTGAAGAAATTCTAAAATATCCTTAGAAAAACCATGCTCTTTGGTGCTTGCTTAAAAAGAGAAGTAACGTAATCCCTCCAAATAAGGTCATTAGTAAAAGAAATCCCAAGAATATTAAGAACAGACGAAGGTTTGAGTTGTAGTTTTCGAAGATGTTACAGTTGTGTAGAAGACTATGTAGAGTAGAAAGATGTTTGAACTGAATTTTTAAGGCATTGAAAACAAACTTCTTCTCATTGCCCCAATTAGAAATTTGAGTAAGATGAAGGTTTAGAATGTTGGGTTCTTTTTAAATACGATCAGGGATACGATAGGAAACAGCACCAACTGTTCTATATCATTCTGGAATTGAAAAAAAAGTGGGGGTTTTTTTTGGCAAAAAAAGTTTTTCCCCCAGCTAGAAAAGTGATAGGCAAGTTCACCGGAAATCCAGTGGCAAGGCGGTGGGTGAACGTTGAAATCACCAAGAATGATGGTTTCAGAGAAAGGTGAAGAGGAGATAATGTATTCTAATTTAGAGTTTAAGTAGTCGAGGAATTGGGAAACAGTTAGGAAACAGTTAGGAAACAAATAAACAGAACAGATAAATTTAGTAGTAGATTGATAGGATATCTTTAACCATAAGGTAGAATATTCGGAAAACTCTAAATAAGAGACACGAGAGCAAACATTATTGCGCATATAGGCATAATAGCAAAATTGAAGAAAGTGATAGTAAGAGTCAACATAGGGTTTGCTGTCAGAACACTCAAAATCATGAGTTTCGGTTAAGAATAAGATATAAGGTTTAGAGGAGGAGAGGTGATGTTCAACACAGTGGAAAATAGATTTAAAACCTCGAAGGTTGCAGAAATTTATATATAAAAAAATAGTCCGTGCATCAGAACAGGTCAGCAATTCCGTGACGTCACCAACCCCACCACCGGAGGCTGTCAACTCCCAAGTGGTGAAGGGTGAGGGGTGAATGGGGGATTACTTTTGAAAGTCGCCCCTCTAGCCTTCTCCTAGGCCTAGGTTATCATGTGGTTTCCATTTTTTTTAAACGTTAGTTTTGCCTGTAATAGTGTTTTATGGTGTGTGATAGAGGAGAGCCTATACTTCAGTGTAAATAAAATATGGATATGAGCGCAAGAGGATAGAACCATTATATATATGTATATTATATATATATATATATATATATATTATATATATATATTATATATATAATATATATATATATATACTATATATATATATATATATATATATATTTTTTTGCTTGAACAACTGGACCAGCAACTGAAGGCTTATGGCCTAGAAACACGATTTTCTGGAGAGCTCTGGGAGAACGAGTTTCGAGGCCAAATTGAAGATTGCCTAGTTGTACTAAAAGGGTGAAGCCCTGCCCGCTAAGCAAATTTAATCAAGGAATATGCATCGGAAAACATTCGAACCGAGAAATTGTTCTTTCTTCAGTGTTCTAGGATCAAGAGTTTCAACATTGTGAATTAATAATAGTTTAAGGCCAGAAGAATTATATGCTGTCTGACTAACAAGGAGAACGCCCTACATATATACTATATATAATATATATTATATATATATTATATATATATATATATAATATATATATATATATATATATATATATATATAATATATATAATATATATATTATATATACATATATATATATTATATATATAGTATTATATATATATATATATATTATTATATATATTATTATATAATATATATATATATATATATATTATATATATATATATATTATAGTATATTATATATACATATATATATATATATTAATATATATATATATATATATATATATATATATTTATATATATATATATATATAATATATATATATATATATATATATAGTATTATATATATATATATATATATATATATATATATATATAATATATATATATATATATATATATATATATATATATATATATATATTCTCGAAGGATTGTTCTTTTGACATGTCTTTTCACACAACCTTAAACTTTCTGTACATTTTTCTGACCCCATACATATCCGGTATGAAAATTCCCCTATGTATTCTACTGGTAAAGTTTGGAACAAACTTTCTTTTTACAATTTCTCCATTAACTAACTTTCATTTTATACACTTTGAAATGTAAGTGTGTCGGGAAGTTCAGATTTAATTTTTTAATTAATATGTTCTGGTTTCTCCAATATTTGATGAGTTTTTTGTACAGGTCCCTGATCTTCTGTACCAGTTTTGCAAAAATAAGGAGGGAGACCTCGAAAAGTTGCTTTCACTCCAAAATCTGCTATGAACAAGAATTTTTTTTTTTTTTTTTTTTTTTTTTTTTTTTTTTTTTTTTTTTTTTTAAATAGGATCCGTAAACTTTCTTATTTAAGAATTTGCCAAAAAATAATATATATAAAAATATAATAAAATTTATATATATATATATATATATATATATATATATATATATATATATATATATATATATATTATATATTTTTTTATATATATTATATATATATTTCATATCTATATATATAATATGTGTGTGTGTGTGTGTGTGTGTGTGTGTGTGTGTGTGTGTGTCTGATATCAACAGGACGTTCACATCTTGGTATCATCATTATTTACGAACGTTTATGTTGACATCACTTTTGATTGGTTTAAACAATACATTAGTGTTAATGAGAGAGATATCAATTTTTCAATTTCTTTTGTTAACAATAAAAACTTATTAAACAATACATGGAACATTCGTATTTTCAATTTAATAATATTTTTTATATATATAAAAAAAAATTGGCTTAAGTATGAAATCAAAATTTTTCTGATTTTTAGTATTATATTTATAGAACTTTCCGAAGAAAAAGTTATATTTTCCAGAAACGGTTTCCAAAACATAAAATGGTGGCGCTATGTTGACGACATTTTTGCTATCCCTCCGACTCATGTTGAGCTCCATAATCTACTTGATTACCTTAACACCAAGATTTCTTCAATAAAATTTACTTTAGCACATAAAGACTCATCTTAGATTAAATTTTCATCATGCAAATAATTATAGATGAGACATGTAATTTATTAAGCCAAATTATATAGAAATATATCATCCAAGATAACATGCAAAACCCAATCACCAATACCCTAAATAACCCAATCACCAATACGCCAAATGATGGATTGTCAAAAATATCCACCAAACTACATAACCTCTAAAACAGAGTCAATTATATTATACCTTGATCATCCATATAATGAGTTTTATTAAACTAAGTGTCAATAACTTAGTTAAGATTAAAAATTCGTTGAAACTTAGTGTGAAGGACGATTGTTACGCCAAATTGATGAAGGTAATAGAGAAGCTCTATGCACCATCCCTAAGAATGGCAATAGAAGAAGTTTTCCAGTCTGGAATGAGGAAGGGATACCTTACATTCATCCATATAATGAGTTTTAATTGACCTAAGTGTCAATAACTTTGTTAAGATTAAAAAATCGTTGATTAGTATGAATAAAATATGGGCTAACGACAATAATTTCAAAATTAATTTATATTAATTTTTTTTCAATTTCTCTTACTCCACCTAGATGTGAGGAAGTATTTTTCTTTTTAAACAATAGAGAGGTTAATTTTTGGATTTATTTACCACAGTATGTTGGTTATAGTGATTCTCTTTTAATTAAGATAAAATTGAATTAATTTATAGATGATCATATGATATGTACAATTGACAGTTGACACCGCTTTTAAAGACCACGTATTCTGTTATGTATTTTGACAATCCTTTGTGGTATTGGTGATTTAGATATGCAAGTTACCTTAGGTAAAGTTATTATTCATAATTTGTCTTAATATACTGTATGTGGCATGTGTATTTGTGGGATTGGATTGATTATTTGAAAAAGAAAATTTTAAATATGGGACGAGCCATTCATAGTGAATCCATTCATTGTGAATGGCAACTTTTGTGCGTTTTATGACTGGAATTGTTTTGGTAGGCTTTTATATGGCTTCTAACTGTCTCTATTTTCTTCATGTTCATATGAACTTAAACGGGAAAACAGTGATTAAGTTAAATGCTACTTAAATGTCATTTACAATTTTTTAAAAATTATAAAAATTAAAATACATAAATATTTTTTTTTATATATAAATAAATGTTATATTATTTGAAATTTTATTTAAAAAAATAAAAAGAGTAAAAGATATGCTACTACTACTACAACTACTACTACTACTATAATAATAATAATAATACCACTACTACTACTACTACTACTACTAATAATAATAATAATAATAATAATAATAATAATAATAATAATAATAATAATAATAATAATAATAATAATAATAATAATAATAATATGTGGAAGAACTTAAAACCAGTGTACAAATTCCTGAAATTTCCTTTAATCATTAATTTGTGTCCTGGAGATAAAAAAACAAAATAGTCTCGTGCTCCTATTTTCACTTGATTAGTTAAATAAAATAAATGAATGAATAAACAAATAAAATAAATAATTTAAAATTTTCAAATAAATAAAAAATAACTTAAAATTTTCAAATAAATAAAAAATAATTTAAAATTTTCAAATAAATAAAGGTAAAACTTGCAAAAATAACATAACTGTACTTGGTGAGGGCAACCTTAGGAACATAATGAGGACTTAGGTTGGCCAATGCACCGGATGCGGTACGGTGAGGTGCGGTGCTGAACACAATTCTAGTTCGGTGCAGTGCGAAACACAATTTTAGTGTGGTGTGGTGATGAACGGCTGAACGTGGTGCTCATTCAAACATAGAGGTGCTGTGTGGTTCGATTAAATAGACTTTTGGTAGGGCGAGGTGAAGTGAGTGGTGCGATAGCTCTGTTTGGTGCGGTGCGGTGTTGTGCGTGGTGCGCACATTTTGGTGCGGTGCGCAACACAAATCAAGTGTACCGGTGCGGTGAGATAAAAATGACTTTTGGTGCTGTGTGGTGCGGTGCGGTGCGCTGAGTGATGCGTTTACCCTGGTGCGGCGTTGCGGTGCGGTGCTGTGCGGTGCGCAAAATTGCGGTGATCGCCCAACCCTACCCTCAATATATCATTGTTCCGATAAGAAAGTTTACAAGTACAATTGCAAGATAAAAATCCTTGCCATGTAAACAATATCCCAAAACAAAGTCCAAATTTTTATGTTCATTTACATTAGAAGTCCATAAAATAAAGTCTCATAGAAAAATAATATATTTATTTTTAATGGGTGACTTACATTATATTTTTTAATTAGTTTAATTTGCCATAATCTAATAAATGTTATTATTAGAGGTGTAGCGGATGGTGAATTTTCACTATCCGCGGATGCGGATAGTAAAAATCATTATCAGCGGATTGCGGATGCGGATAGCGGATAGTTAAGTTTTTAGAGTCTTAGCCACAAATACTTCATATATATATATATATATATATATATATATATATATATATATATATATATATATATAATATATAACTATATATATATAAATAGACGTGACGCAGGATTTCATTTAGGGGGGCAAAGGTTGGGTAATATATATATATATATATATATATATATATATATATATATATATATATATATATATATATATATATATATATATATATATATATATATATATATATAATATATATATATATATATATGTAACAGCATTTGGCGGCCGCAAAATGCTATCGACATACTGAGAGTTCTAGCGGAGAATAGTGTCAGAAGAAGCTAGCTGTATAAAAAGCACACAGCTAGTTGACTTCAAACAATGTGAAAACGAAAACATTAAAACTATAAAAAAAAATGTTTTTTAATACGTTTAGTAATCAGTAATTACTCCTTTATTATCTATCGATTGATATATCTTTTTCAGTTTTTCTACTAATAAACCCTTAAAAACGTCGTCTGGCAAACATATAAAGTTCATTTTTTTATTTCGCCAAGATTTAGGAGGCTTATTTCCTCACCTTTACCTACATATATATATATATATATATATATATATATATATATATATATATATATATATATATATATATATATATATATATATATATATATATATATATATATATTTCTTTCTCTATATATATATATATATATATTTATATGCCTATATATATATGCTATATATATATATACACCTGTGTTACCAGATTGCGGGACGTCGACCCAACTCTTCACACCACCAATCTCTTTCCCCAGCCTCCCACTTAGAAAATGTTATATATAATAATAATAATATTTGAAATTAGTAATTCTCAAATTATGTGCAAAATCTAAAGCTTTTGAACCCTTTCAAGGAAAAGTTTGCTTCTCTTTTCTTTGTAAATGAGAACTACACCGCTGAAAAGACGCTCACTAGCTACACTTGTTGAAGGGCATGATAAGAATTCCCTGGCGAGTTCTGCAAGTGAAAAACTTTTACAATTATCCCGCCATCAAACCAATGGATCTTTATCCGATTCCAAGAGTTTTCGCTTTTGATAATCTTCGATCAATGACAGAGTGTCTTTTGACACCTCTGAACACGACTCTTCATCTCTTCTAGAAGCCAAAAGAACGTTCATGGATACAGCAATGGTTTTTCTAACAGGTGGTAAATGTGTGTTTGTTTCTGTAATCTTTTCAGAGAAAAACACCAGATAAATATTTTCATTATATAATACACCGAGAAATACTGATAAATATATATATATATGTGCACTAGTAGTAGGGCTAAGGTTTTGCACGAAAATGACCGCGACCTTTTTTGACCTTTTCTGACCGCGACCTTTTTGGGCCTTGACCTTTTTAGGCCTTGTAATCCTGACCTTGAACTTTTTGGGCCTTGACCTTTTTGAGAACCCAGCGGATTTTTGAGAACCCAGTTTTTGAGAACCCAGTTTTTGAGAACCAGTTTTTGAGAACCCAGTTTTTGAGGACCCAAATTTTTGAGAACCATTTTTGAGAACCCAATTTTTGAGAACCCAAATTTTGAGAACCTAATTTTTTGAGAACCCTAATTTTTGGCCTAACCTAATGGCAACACTAATTTTTGCAACCCTTCGAAGAAGGGTTGTAAACTAGTTGCGTCAGCAGCTTCGTTGTACGCCCACCTAATTTTTCGACCAACCCTTGGTCTTCCATGGGTCAATTTTTGCCCACGGTAATTTTTGGCCACCCTTTAGGGGCTTAGCCCTTTTTGATGTCTTTACCTTGTTTGACCATGATATTTCCACCAACCCTTTGGTCTTCCATGGGTCATTTTTTGCCCACGGTAATTTTTTGTCCTTCCTTTACGGGCTTAGCCCTATTTTTTGATATTTCGATCACATCTACACACGTGCGCGTGCGCACCACCACATACACACCCTTGACAGATACCATGGGTCAATTTTCCCACAGTAATTTTTTGTCCTTCCTTTACGGGCATAGCCCTTTTTGATATCTTAACCTTGTTTGACCATGATATTTCGGCCTTGACCTTGCCGGATACCATAACCTAACCTAACCTAACCTAACCTAACCTAACCTAACCTAACCTAACCTAACCTAACCTAACCTAACCTAACCTAACCTAACCTAACCTAACCTAACCTAACCTAACCTAACCTAGCCTAACCTAATAACCTAACCTAACCCTAACTAACCTAACCTAACCTAACCTAACGTAACGTAACGTAACCTAACTAACCTAACTAACCTAACTAACCTAACCTAACCTAACCTAACGTAACTTGTAACGTAACCTAACTAACCTAACCTACACCTAGCCTACACCTAGCCTACACACAGCCTTCACCTAGCGTACACCTACACCTAGCCTACACCCAGCCTACACCTATCCTACACCTGCACCTAGCCTCCACCCAGCCTTGAGCTCATCCAGGTAACTGATGCCTAGCCTTTGGTAGGGATCTGTGCTAACATGAGGTCATGTAGGTACCTGACCTGTATGGATCTATCCTAACTTATTTCCATCCGCGCGCACACACACACACACACACACACACACACACACACACACACACACACACACACACACACACTTACATATACACATACATACTATGACACTTACATTTACCCATAGACACTTACACTTACATTTACACGGTTCCCAATCACCGTAAGGAGTATCTAGTGATGTTCTATTAGTGTTCTATGAGTATTAGATGAGTGCCAGGTGAGTGCCAAGTGAGTGCCAATGAGTGCCAAGTGAGTGCCAATGAGTGCCAAGTGAGTGCCACATAGTGCCAAGTGAGTGCCACATAGTGCCAAGTGAGTGCCACATAGTGCCAACTGAGTGCCACTTTTTTTCAAGCCTTTTCTAGCCTCCCCTGAGCCCCGAATAGCCCTAATATGGGTGTCTACCCCTAGGTTATAAGGTATGAGGAATCGAATGGTGTATATTACAACCTGCTAGGATGCTTCCTACTATGAGTTAGTCTTTTTCTAACACTTATGCACACTATGTCACTTATACACACATACACTATGACACTTATACACACACTATGACACTTATAAGCACTTACACTCTCCATAGACACTTACATTAAACCATATACACTTACACTCACACCCACACACAGATACACTTACGTTTACACTCACCCACTTGATATTTTGATGCCTCAACTTTGATGTCTCAACTTTGATGCCTCAGCATTAATGCCTCAACTTTGATGCCTCAGTATTAATGCCTCAGCATTAATGCCTCAACTTTGAAGGTTCATCTTTGATGACTCATCTTTGATGACGTCATCTTTGATACCATCTATTTTGATGATTCATCTTTGATGAAATCATATTTGTTGGCTCATCTCTACCCTACATTAAAGAACAGAGTTAATATTAATGTCTTCCCCTAGATCATAAGCTAACCACCAGGGCTCAGCGTGAGCCCTCCGCGTAAAGGCAGCCAACCCCGCACCCGCAGGTCCGTCCGCCGCGTCCCCGCCCGCCGCGTGCGCCCGCAGGCGCAATATTTCCGCGTACCCGCCCGCCGCGTGCGCCCGCAGGCGCAATATTTCCGCGTTCCCGCCCGCCGCGTGCGCCCGCAGGCGCAATATCCCCGCACGAATGAAAAATATATATATACTACGAGTCATTCATTTTTATTTCATACTTAAACATTTCAAAGAATTTCTTTTCAAATATACTATGAGTCATTCATTTTTATTTCATACTTAAACATTTTTATTAAAAACATTTTCGCGAACCTAAAACTGTAACTCATTACAGACATCTTTTATATTTTATTTAATACTTTTAATTTATAAATTTTTATTTTACTACAATTGTACGAAATTTTATTAAAAACATATACTTTACATACCTTAAAGCAGTAAATCAGTAAATCAATAGAGGTGTTACCTAGCAACAAGGGGCTTAGTATGCTTTTGTTTTACTGCTTTACTGCTTTAACTTTCTGCTTTACTGCTTTAACTTTCTGCTTTACTGCTTTAACTCATATACATTACATACCTTAAAGCAGTAAATCAGTAAATCAATAGAGGTGTTACCTAGCAACAAGGGGCTTAGTATGCTTTTGTTTTACTGCTTTACTGCTTTAACTC
>JABUQX010091195.1:0-129019 GCA_015478945.1 Trachelipus rathkii
GGTGTAACGAAATCTTCGTACCGTCGAATTTTCGCATTTTTTCGCTCGTTCAGCAAGGTATGACGCTGGCTCTGTCCTATATATTATAATAAATATGAGATCTATGTCGCCATATGTCTTGTGAAATTTATACTCACTTAAGTAACAGAGTAGGATGGAAAATTTTTCAAATGAAATTTAATTATTATAATGTTATTACTAAAGTATTTGCTTTTCTTTAAATTTATTTTAATAAATCAGTTTCTTTTTTCACTTTCCAATAAACATTTACTAATTTATTTATTTACCATTACAAATTATTTTATTAAAAGCCTCAAAAATATTGAGGAGCTACCTACCCTGCCTACCCCATGTATACGCCCATGATATATTTTAAATCGCATTTGTGTTAGTTACGCCTACGAAACGGAGCCATCCAAATGAATTAATTCCGAACAGTATCAACATGAAAAGTTTCTTATAGAAAAATTAAAGATTTTTTTATGTATTGAAAATACAAAGAATAAAACCAAGAATGGTGTAATGCATAATAAATAAAGAGGTATTACCTTAGAATCAGAAAGAAATGCTTAAAAGAGGAGCAATTTTTTGGAACGCTTTTTTAAAATGTGAAATTTCGTATAAATTGTTAAAGAACATGAATTACGTATAAATTATATTTTTATTTACATTTGGTTGCTTTATTTCTTTTATTTGTTTCGCTATAGTTTCTACCTGAGGCCTCAGTAATAATATTTTGTTTATAATTTGTTATTTTTTCTTTACCTTTTCCTTCTGGTTTTTATTCTCTCTATTTTATTTCTTTGTTTATCTCCAAACTTATCTCTTTATCTTCTTTCTCTTTATCTCCTTTACTCTATCTATACTTATCTCCAATTTTATCTCTTTGTCTCTCTCTCTTTCTTTCTTCGAGCTATTTCTCTCTACTCTCTATCAGTCTCCTTCCTTCGAGTTTCTCTCCTTCTCTCTCTTCTCTTGTCTTTCCTTCCTTACCTTTGTCCTCTCGTCCTTTGCTCTTTCGCCTCTTTCTTTCTGTGCTCTTCTTCTCGTGCGTCTCTCTCTTCTTCGTGCTTCTTCTGTTTCTATTTCTTCTATTCCTATTTCGTGCTTGCTTCTTTTGTTCGTTCTCCACTTCTTTCTCTCTCTCTCCTATCCTCTTTCTAATGACTTTCTATATCTAATTTCATCACTTTCCATTCTTAATCCAATTACTATTTTATTTACATTACTCGCTCTTCTCTTCGGTTCTCTTTCTCTTTCTGCCTCTTCTCTTCTCTTCTTTCTTCTTTCTTCTTTCTTTTTATCCTTTTTTCTTTTTTCCATCTCTTTTCTTTCTTTCCGTGTCACTTCTTAGATTGTACGGAGGCATTCCTCGAAGGGTAAACTAATGGCCTTCCAGGGTGCATGTGTAATATTTTTTATATATACATATATTTAATTATATATTTTTAATAATCTTTTAATATATTACTACTATATTATATATATTCTTATATATTTATAATATATATATATATTATATATTTGTTTTATGCTAGAGGTATACAGAAAAGCTAGGTAAGTCTTTCATAACCACATTTTCTTTTCAACATTACAATAAGTTTCAGGTGGCGGCTCGGTGTATAACTTGGCGGTGGAGGGCTTGCAGGTATATAACTATAGACCTTAATATATATATATAATACTTATATATATATATATATATAGTTACTATATATATATATTATAATATATATTATATATCTATATTAGACAATCTCGTAAAATAATTTTATGATTTATTTTGGTCTTTATTTTCTTAACAACTTTTTTTTTTTTAATATTGATTGCAACGAAAGTATCAATTCTGTAATTAAAAACACATTACATTTGAACTTTAGATGGAACACTAGATGGAGAATTTAAAATCGTTTATCTTTTCTTAAATATTCAAATCTGATAGAATTACCCTCCAACGGATTTATATTTAATTTTTATATTAATATTTGTGTAAAATGTGTGCAATAAATACTATTATATTTTGTTTAAATATTGATTGCATGCATTCGAACACCTTCTGCAATGCAACAGCCTTAAAAAATAAAAAATGTAATTTCCAGAGTGTCAAAACGAAAAATGTCATCTGCCTGCTTACATCTATGATTTTGGCCCTCTCTCCTCTCTCTACTCCTCTCTCTCTCTCTCTCTCTCTATCTCCTCTTCTCCCTCTCTCTCTCTCTCTCATCTCTCTCTCTCTCTCATATGTTTCTGTTATTTTAAGCGTATTAGAAAGAGAGAGTAATACTCTCTCTGCTCCTCTCCATCTCTCTTATCTCTACTTCTCTCTCTATCACTACTCTCATTAACCTATATATATTATAATTTATCTATTTATCTCATTACTCTAATGACGATCCTTGTTTATCTATATATATTATACTATATCTATCTATATATTTATATATATATTACTATATATCTATATATATATATAATATATATATTTATATTATATAAACACACAAGTGTAATTATTTCATTGGTTTCTATATATATATTATATATATATATATATATATCTATTATAGTATAAATATATATAATATATATTACTGTATATATATATATATATATATATAATTACTATATATATACTATATATTTATTTATATTATTATATAAATATATATTATATATAATATAATATTAATATTATATTATATTATATACTATTATATTATATATATATTCCTTATATATATATATATAGTAATAGTTAACTATATATATTACCTATATATATATATAATATATATATATATATATATATATATATATCTATATATATATATTTTATACTATTATTATACGTAGTATATATATATAATGCTTACGCGGCCTGGCACGTTCGAGACCGAGCTGTTGTTACGAAATCCAATAGGGAAGGGAGGCTTACCCTTTTTGAAGGTTCCAGAGCAAAAATTAGAATAAATTTATTTCCTTAAATGTTAACATAAAATTTTAAAAAATACAACGCAATTTTAAGAATATTCTGGTGGCTCACATTCAATTAACACACAAGTACTGCAGCTATCACATCCATCATGCATTATCAGCATTCATATAAATATGTATTATTTTTTTATTACCTGTAATTTAAAAAATATATTTCAATATATGCAATTAAAATTTTCAACACACCAACAAAAAACAAAAGAAAAAAAACACATCCAACTCTCTGTTCCTGAAGCCTATATAATAAAATGATTTTTTACTTTGTCTTTAATACTCTTGTCTTTTATATGGTATTATTTGAAGGCCATTAAAAGGACAACTAGCAAACCCTCAGTTGAAAATGCAATTTTATATGAAACAAATTGGTAGTTGACCATAAAATTCAAAAAATAGGCAACTGGTGCAAACTCTGCTAATAACAACATCTATAGGACTTTGGTATTCACCTTTTCTTGATTAAAGTTGCTGTTATTGTCCTTAAATAATATACAAGTTGTGTCTTTTTTGAAGCTGGATATTAGAGCCTCAAATTATTATAGTCATTGGATTATTGGAAGAAAAAACATCGTATATCAATTTGATATTTCAAAAGAATCCTTTTATTTTATGTTAAATTTACCATTTTTTTATGTATGAAATTGTTAAAATTCTAAAAAATATTCAATTTTTCACTTTATTTGCAAAATTTTATATTTTCCATCAATTTATGCTGGCATTTTTAATTTGGAGGGGCAGCAGCCCGGAGCCCATATAGCGAGCCGCCACTGTATAGCTTCTGCTGTGGACATCCACACTTTATATATTAAATCTATCAATATATAGTGGTGTGAGTTAATCTCATATATGTATATATTATATCCTTATATTATACATATTATACATACCTACTTTTATTCATATCATACATTTAAATTATTATATAGGTATATTTCTTATATTTACTACTATTAATATATATTTATAATTATGATATATAACCGGATTTTTGGCACCCATTTCGGAAAGGGTTAGCGCAGACGGTTGCGTAGGCAACCGTCGAACGTGTCTCGACCCGAGGTTTTTGAAACGACTTGGATCGCAGCACTGCTCTTTAACCGCCACTCCCGTTATGGCTTTTGATATTTCGGCAATGTCCATGATATCCTTCGGCCCTTAAGATCACATAGCCAATGTCCGAAATTGACCTTCATAAGAGGGTTTCGTTGAGGGAGCATTAAGTGGGAAATTAAGTCGCGCGTGTAGGTACCTGCCGCAAGGTTGCCTGAAGTAGGGAAAAGCTGTCCAATGAGGCAATCCTGTATGTACTGACGATGGTGAGTTCCTGTATAAGTATCTTAATTCTACATACGTACTTATACGAGCAATGTTTAGGTATCTTATCGCTAAACTCGAAAACTATGTAGTATCTATCCTAACTTGGAACGCATAAGTAGGGTATCTCTCCTGTACTGCTGTAGCGTGATCTTTTCCTAAAACTTGATGCTCAATTGTAGAAGTCCTGCGCCTGTATTTTACACGCGAGTTCACAAACACACATAGCACACACCACACACACACCCACACTAACACACACACACACAGCAAACAACATCCCACACACACACGACAACAACAACACGCCGAAGTCCAATAGAATCTCATGACTTTTTTCTATCGTCCTTATCGAACTGCTCTAAGCCGATACCTTTAAATGACTCAAAAGATCCTAACGCACCTTACCTTTGCCGAGGCTTTGGGTCATAAATCTAAAAATATATAACGCTAGTCTTAGGTAGCAAGTTAAGAACTCGACCAACCCTATCGCACTTTGGGAGTACAGGTATTCTCTTTAACCCCACAGGACCGTCGTAAGAACTCTGAAGAAACAGGTATCAATTTTTATTTAAAAAGTCTATACTAATACATTTCAACAAATCTAAAATCCCTTAGATATTATTTAACTAATATAATATATATACTAATATATATATATATATACTATTAATAATATATATATTATATACTAATAGTAATATATGATATATATATATATATATTAATCATATATATATCATTCTATATTATATACTACCTATATATATATATATACTACTTACTCTATTATATTTATCCATCCGCGGTCGCACCTAACCCTACACACACACAACACACGCACATAAGAGACACATACAATCATACCTAGACACATACACCCGTAATATATACACACACAGCACCCGCCTTTCTTCCTCTTTCTCTTTTTTGTCCTTTGGTTCCTTCTATCTCTTCTCTCTTCTTCTCCTCTTCATATTCTTCTCATCTTTCATTATCCCCAACCCGCTATAGAGACATAACACCCACCCTAGCCTCACACCTACACACACACACACACACAACACAACACACGCACGTAATACCACCAACCTAGATAACATACACCCACCCTTAGCTCACACCTAACTACACTATCACAGCACACTGTGACACTTATACCCACATAACATCCATTAATACGTATTCTGTATATTACATATATTTTTACAATACGATTTATCATGGTTTACCTAGTAATAGATTATTATTCTATAAATCATAAATAAATATACATATATAATATGATACACCCACCCATAAACAAAACTTCACACCACCCATATGACACTTAACACTGCGACCATAGACACTTACAAAACTTCACCATAATGACTAATTACCACTCTTGGCCCATATTACAACTTCATCTCACACCAAACACACAACAATTAACATACGCTACATACATACACCCACCCTAGATACCTACACCCACCCTAGCTCACACCTACACCTACACCTACAACACATCACATACTATAAAACTTAATACACACTTACAACTCCACCCATAACGCTTACACTCACCATAACACTTACAAACTCACGCCGCATGACACTTACACTTACACTCACTCATATACACTTACACACATACACACACTATCACACACACACTCGAATTATCTAATGCCCTGCTTTGATGCCTTAACTATTGATGCCTCAAACTTTGATGCCTCAACTTTGGATTGCCTCGCTTTTCAGATCTCTCATACAGCTTTGCATGCCTCAGCCTTTGATTGACTCAGCATTCATTGGATGCCTCATGCTTTGATGGTCTCAACTTTGATGGCTGCAACCTCTTGGATAGGTGTACTTTGATAGTCACACTTGATGGCTCATCCTCTTGCAGCTTCAAGCCATTATGATGAACTCCACTTTTGATAGACCTCCCTTATTGAATGACTCACTTTGGTTCACGAGAACTTGTCGGATTCAACTTTTGCGGTTCATCCTTTGCACGGATTCAACTTTAAGACTGTCAACTTTGATTGGTTACCAATCACCCGTAGAGGATGGCTAGGGTTGCTATGAGATCCCTAAGGTGTGTCAGACGAGTGCCAGGTGAGTGCCAAGTGAGTGCCAATGAAGGCCAATGAGTGCCACATAGTGACATATAGTGCCAAGTGAGTGGCCACATAGTGCCAACTGAGTGCACTTTTTTCAAGTGAGTGCCACATATGCCAACTGAGTGCCACTTTTTCAAGCCTTTTCTAGCCTCTCCTGAGCTAGAATAGTCTAATATTGGATGTCTACCGTCACCTAAGTTATAACCGAGTATGGAATACGAATGGTGTTTATATTATAAGTGCTAGGAGCTTCCTAGTATGAGTTAGATTTTCTAGCCTACCCTGATCATAGAACCCCCAGCCCTAATATTGATGCTACCCTATGTTATAAGGTCTGAGGATTCGATTGGTGTATATATAAGTTTGATAAAGATCTGCTTCCTACTATGGGTTATCCTTTTCTAGCCTTTCTAGCCTACCCTGCCCTACATCATTGAATAGACCTAAATATATTAATATATTATAAATTCGGAGAACATAAGCTGAAAACCAGGACGCAGCATGCGCCTCCGCGCGAAGGCAGACAACCCGCCCGCCGTGTTCCCGCCGCCGCGTGCGCTGCAGGCGCAATATTTCCGCGTAATCGCCGCCGACCGCCGCAGGCGCAATATTACCGCCGCGAGCGCCCGCAGTGCTATATTACCGCGCGAACGATAAATATGATATCAATGTAAGACTTTTCAAAGAATTTTCTTTTCATATACTAATGAGTCATCACACATTTAACTTCATACTTAAACATTTTTATTAAAACATTTTAAGATCAATTAACTGTAAATCTTAGCTGTCCTATTTTAATAACCACTTATTTGAAACGACTTTCTTTATTGTCATGTTTCATAAAAATCCATTCTATATTCAAAAAACTATTCCTTTTTTCACAAAATATACATAATTAAGTCATTACAATATTTTCTATCATACACTGTAAAATCATTTTTTTTATAAAAACATATAATTTACAGTACAAAAACAGTAAAACAGTAAATAAATAGCTCAATTGCCTATCACGAATGTTCTTGTGGCACTGTATGTTTCTTTTAACTCTTAATTTTAATGATTTAACTGGCTTTATTGCTTTAGCTGCTTTACATCATATATTTATTAATACATTCTATTATTTTTCTTTTATATGTATTTTTAATTTTGATTTTAATACTTTTAATTTATAAATTTTGTAAAATGTATGTTAAAGAAGAAAAACCCAGAGTGTCTGATATAATAAACATTATTATTTTACCTACAATGTGAATAAATTTTATTAAAACATATACTTTGTACAGACCTTAAGCAGTAAAACAGTAAATCAATAACGCTGTGCATAGCAAACAAAGGGATTAGTAGGCCTATGTTTTACTGGCTTTAATGTCCTCTTTGCTTTACTGCTCCTTACTTGCTTTATGCTGCTTTACATACGTATTATTTCATATCTACTTCATATATCGTTTTTCTGTTTATTTCATTTACATTTATTTATTATTTTATAGCTCTTATTATTTATTCATATTCACCGTTATATTAGTACTAATTATTAGTTCATTATTATCCTGTATTATTATTGTTACTATCTTATTCTACATCTAATTCTACTATTATTTCATGTACTGTTTTCTGATTTAGATCTACTTGTCAATATTATTCTAAAATTCTTATAAAATTAACATAATAAATGATTCTTTTATTATTATTATATAATATATGATATATATATATATATATTGAATAATTATTGATATTAATTATATATATTATATTTGATAATTTTATATTATAATATATATTATTTTGATTATATGAAAATTAATTAATAATCATAATTATAATAATCATAAAGACCATCATTAATATAAATTATTATAAGACTTATTCCTAATTAGCAGATTATCTCAAGATATTTAAACGATTTTTTGTAATTAATTTACTATTATTTAAACTGCTCTGCTCCAATACATTTGGAGAATTATGAATATTTATTATAAACATTAGTGTCACCCCACGGTCAATGCCTATTATTATTATTTCACACACACACACACACACCTTACACACACAAACGTAACACACACACATTTAAGCCACAATGGTTTAAACTACGTTTTTTTTTATATTTAAATTAGTTAAAAAAAAGCTATTTTTTTATAGTGTTTTTTATTTTTTTGTTATCTTTTTTAGAATATAATAATTATACCACAAATTTTATTAAATCTATTATTGATTATTATTATTATTATTAATTATTATTATCTCTGTAAACTAATTAAGATTAGTAGAATTATCTTTTATTATATATTATCATTATGAATTATTAATTTTTATTCAATAATTATTATATGAAATTATATAATTTATTTTATTATTTTTATTATTAATATTTATTTATATATTGTAATTGAGCAATTTAGTATTTTTAATTTATTTTATATTACTTTTTTCTTATTATTATTATTATGTTATTATTAATTATTATTATTATTATTATTATTATTATTATTATTATTATTATTTAATTATTATTATATTATTATTATTATTATTATTTATTATTAATTTATAACTTGATAACATTTACATTTAATATTTTTCAACACTGGTTAATCTAAAGTTATTTGGAAAGTTTTTTAGCTAACCGGGCGGTATTTAGTTTATTATTATTATTTATTATTGATTATTCTATTATTATTATTATTAAATTATTATTATGTATTATTATTATTATTATTATGTATTATTATTATTATTATTATTATTATTATTATTATATTTAATTATATTATTATTATTATATATTAATATATTATTATTATTATTCTATTATAATTATATTACATTCTTATTAATTATTATATATTAGTAGTTTCATTTTATTTTTAGTAACATTTTTTCTTTTTATTTTTTTCATTTTTGTCCTATTTTCACACAACAGTTTAAAATGCTTGCGATATGTCAAGCGCACCACGCAAGTCTCCTCGTAGTTCCTAGGGCAGAAAACTAAGTCAGTAGACAAAGATTTGACGATTTGAAGATGAGGAATACATAATTGAATAATTAAATAATCGAATAATTGAATAATTGAGTATTTGAAGATAAGGAAGACATAATTGTATCCAAACAAAATAGGATTTTGGAGGATGAAATCCTATAACTGTTTGAACAAATATGTATAATAGCTATTATGGCGATAGTTTAGAAGGCTAGAGTCGAGGCTTCGCGTGCATTTATCATCTCGAATACGGTTGGTATCATTTGTGCGCTGCTTTACACCACTGAGAGGGAAATAGCTAGTATTGTATACATAGAGAATACTAGCGCTTGGGAAACACGATGGGAGAGCAGTGTGAAGCACGAAGCACACTCTCTATAACTACGGAGAGGAGAGCCGATATGCAGGTGCCGACCATGCTTCGCGATTCACCTAAGCGTCGTAATGATTTCGCTCTAGAGGCACAAGCATCGACTCGATCGAATGTAATCGAGCAGTGCAAAGGCTAATAGTGACACTCGGAGAGAACACGGAGGAGGAGGAAAGGATCCAGATAAGTCTGACTAGGGTTGAAGTGTATAGAGAGAAAATAGGATGGCCAAAGAGATTGGCTTTTCTCAGTTGTAGAATTAGTCAAAGGAACCATCAGAGCAGAATAATAGTAAGAAGGCACAGATTTACAGAAGTTTGTTTAGTATGATGATATTGCTCAAGAGCTTAGAGAGATATCTATGATAGTGAGATATCCAAGGTGAGCGCTTAGAGAGACACTTTCTCATGTTGATCGGTAGCACGATTTTTAACTTTCCTACGGATTGGCTCTCTGTCAAATCGTGAATTTCTAGCATGATAATTGAAATTTAGTCAGTGAGTGATATATATACTTATAGAATTTTTTAACACGTCCAAGAATAACGCTATCTGTCTTCTAGCCTCTGGATGTGTCTAATTATGTAAGAGCACAAGTACGAGTCGAACATTTGAAAAGAGAATATGAGTGAGAAGAAGAAAGTATTTTTATAGTTGAAAGAAGGCAACGAGTGAACTGCACATCAGTCACATCGAGTTAACAGCCCTCACCTTTATCGACGGAGAGAGTGATTAGGAGGAAGCGTTCACAGTGATATAAGCAGTCACTTCCTAATTATGAGTTAGTCGTAAGAAGCAACGCAGGCCCGCCAATTTCTGGCCCGATCAAAGTGCTAGATAAAATCTCAGATATAAGGATCATCTGTTTGTGAGAATAGTATTAAGTCTTCACAGAGAATAGAGAATGTATGGTGTCATACCTTTACCAATGAAGTGAGACGAGAAGGTGGTGTTACTTTCTTAGTAAAAGAGAACGGATCTAGTGGATGAAAATAAGAGTCAAGTTAGTCTCAAAGATATTGGTTATGATACGATTCCCGGATGTGATGTAGGGTTTCTTGAATTAATTGCGTACCACAATCGTTTGATGAATGACTAAAAAATGATAGCGCTCCAATCCCCTCGTTAACCCACACTATAATTTGAGTACATGAGACCGGAACCCACCAGGTTAAAGTGTTAGTGTAATACAATTGAAATCCCCATATAATAGATGCACTTCATTTAATTAGGAGAGGAAGATAATAAAATGTCTCGGGTCAAAACAGTCACTTATTCAAAAAAAGGCGTGAAACTGTTCTGCTAGGGGAACAGTAGGCAGAAGCACAAGATTATGTAGTAGAAGGAGAAAAGATTTTAATCCACAGAACAACGAGTTAGGAGATTCTTCAAGATTCTCGAGACGTGTGTACAGGAGTGTTTATGTATAAAATAAGCACATGACTCACAATATTAGACGAAATTGAATGAAATAAAAGTTATAAGTTGGAACACATTATTAAATGCGTATATGGAATGACGAGCGAGTAATTTCTCACGAAAGAGGCAAGCAATTGGCTGATCAATTAGGATTAGAGTTTTATGAAACTTCTGCTAAAGAAAATATCAACGTCAAAGTAAGTCAAAGACTAAATATGAAACTTATTATTATTATTAGGAGCTTCTCTTACATTACCTAATTTAAAGGTAAGGTGTACATTTTTTTACACTATTTATTAAAACAAAACAAAACAAAAATATTGACATACATTTTAAAAATAAATTATTTGACAACTTTGATTAATGTGGCTTAAGTTGATCGTACTTTTATCTCATATATGAGCAAGATCATCTATCATTAAAGGATCATTAAAAGATGATTCAAAAGACTACAGCATAAAAATTTTACAGTAAAAATATATTCAAGGGTGTGGTCAGGACAATTTTATCACTTAAAATATACAGTTTGTTATCCTTATATAACCACTTTTGCTTCTACGATCTGATGATAGGAACAGTGGTAAATTTTAGTGAGCTCTTATATTATTCATTTCAAAGACCCAAGATTTCAAGGATAGGAGGCAACGGTCCTCCTACCTTTCTGTGCGTGAGTAGAGGAATTGAGTCTTGGGTTTGAAGAATACTAGGAACAAACTTCCTAGGAAGTTTACCTCCTTTAAAAGGAGGGAACTTTTTTTCTCCCCCATGTCCCTTGATTTGTCACAAAGGTAAGTCATTAAAATTAGACAGACAGAAATATACTTATATTTTTTTTTGTTTTATCATTTTTTGGATAGCCGAAGTACCAGAAAAACTACGAATTAAGTGGGTCAGAAAATATATACTAAATGTTGAATCGTTTGTCTTATAATGAAAAAAAATAATACTTATCAAAAGAGGTATCAGGACAATGCATAAATAACTGTAAAATTATAAAAGTTAAATATTTTGCTATTTTTACCTCAAGGCTCAACCGATTTTAAATGTGGGTGAAACTTGAACCCCTCAGATTTGAATGCAGAAGATTCCCGCAACCTGAACTGAGCACAACCCCAGATTCTTTGAAGCCACCTTAGCAACCGTTGTGATACGAGATTTCCAAGACAATTTGTTGTTTATGTTGCGAACAAAAATGTTTATGGTATGAAATGGTAGAGACATCGAAAATGAAATTACCTAATGATGGGAGGAATATTTGAGAGATATTCAAGTTGAGTTGTTAAAAGAGTTGAATTTCACAAGGTTGAATCTACCCCACTTTTTCAGGTCAGTCAGAATTGAATTGAAAAATGAAGTTGACATGCAACTCTAGATGCATTAGAAGGAACATATTTGAAATGAGTAGAAGAATGAACTGTTGAGTCGATAGCACAAGAATCAATAGAGTATAAAGAGCAGCTGAGATGGTCGTTCATGAAAAATAGGAGAAGAGTAGAAAAGCAAAACCCTGAGGAACTTCACAATTGACAGGCATGGAAAAAGTTGCTCTATTAACAACTGCTAATATAGAACGATTTAAGAGAAAATTATACATGACTTAGTAAAGTGCAAGAGGAAACCCAAAAGAAATGTCTGTAGGTAGCAGTATCCCATGCCATACCCGGTCAAAATCTTTGGATATGTCAAGTGCCAACAAACAAGATTATCCATCCTCCCTAAGAGTAGAAGACCATAGATCAGTAAGATAGGAATGTTCACCATTAATTGACCATGAGGATCGAAAGCTATATTGATGATCGGATAAGAGGCAATGGGGCTCTAAATTAACCAAGAAATCATTGTTATAGAGTGATTCAAAAATTGTAGACAGAATTCAGGTAAAGCATATTCGGCGATAGTTAAAGGATTCAAAGTGGAAATCATTTTTCGGACTCGGTTGGACATGTGTGCGCTGCTTCCAACACTGAGGGAAAAGTGTTAGGTATTGAGGCATAGAGAATAAAGTTGAACGGGGGGAGGGGCCAGCAGGAAGCAAGCTCCCTCAAAACTCGGGGAGGGAATGCCTGCCATGCGGGCCACCCGCCTTCCTGAACGTTCGTAGATTTCGGGAGCCCAATGCACCCAAGTCGTAGGTAATTCACAGGCGGGAAAGTGCAAGAGACACCTGAGAGGAAAAGGATGAGGGGAGGAGGAATGCAGAATCGTCCAGGGTTGAGTTAGAGGAAAATAGAAGGCCGAAGAGATTGGCCTTTTCAGTTGGAGAATTAAGACAACCAGAGAACCATCATGGAGCGAATAAGAGGAGGAAAAGCAAACTTACAGAAGTTGCTAAGAGATGTTTTGGCAAGAGGCCAGAAAAGGATTTGTCAGTAGAGAACAAGGAGGTTACGCACTTTCGTTTGATGAAAGATCGCTTTTGCTACGTCGAGAGTATCGCTGCACGATTTCTGCGACAATGAAAATTAGCCCCAGAGATAGGAGAACGAGATTTTCCAGCTCCGATACGCACTGTCTCTAGGCCTGAATGGCCAGAAACAAGCACCGATCGAACCATGGGATATGAGGAGAGAAAGATTTAGTCGAGAAGGAATGAACCTGCTATCCCATTCAACGACTACAGCTCCCACCTTATCGGCAAGAAGTCGAAAGCGTCACAGAGACAGAAGTCATTCAAATGTTAGTTAGGCGTAGAAGCGACGCAAGCCCCCCAATCTGGACCCGATCAAAGTGCCAGAAAAACGAGGTAGGGGCAGGATGGGGCCTGTTGGAAGAGAAAGTATCTAAAATTAAAGAAGAGATATATGAAAGAATTTTAAAAAAATAACAAGTCAGTCAATGATTCTCTGTGGCTTTGTACGAGCTTAAAAAATCAGAATTAGCCAGTGTGCATTGCACCATCAATATTAATGCTTGTTCATTTGACGGAGCTTAACAATATGAAAGGTTATTTTAACGGTCTACAAGTCTTTAGTTCAAATGGAAAATAAGAGATCTTATTACACTCACTGTATGGGACACATTCTGAACTTGGTGGTAGTAGCTGATTCAACAGTAACGTTTGTTCCAAGATGTAACTATTCCTCAATAAAAATGAATGTAAGAAGAAGAATCTGTTGGTTTTCTAAGCTCGTCTTATAAAGAATGGCCGTATGGGAGGGAAACAAAAAAAGAAAACATATTGCACATGAAAAAATGCATAGGTTGCAAAAATATAGGAAGGCCACAAATGTTGGTGGAAGCAAACATAAAGGCTCTTTCTTCCAATTATCGTGAGGGATTTTTAAGAATTGAGAAAGTGTAAACGCAGAGAAACTATTCAATTTTATTAACGTTTTAAAAAAATATCAAATCCAAATCTAAATTCATGGAAGAAATTTAATCAGTCAATGGGCCAAATTAGAAAACCTATTATGTCTATTGTTTTATTAGATTAATTTCTTGTTATATCTCCCATTCAAAAATATTTACAAAGTAAAACCATTGACATATTCTGCAGCCTGAAACTTGTAAGAAGCTGCTTCAACGCTAGGAGATAAAAAGAAGTGATAAAACCTTCAGGCGCTGCATTCAAAAACAAAAATACATTGATCAGCAGTACAGCGTTTAATGCAAAATAGAAGATAACAGTATTGATGTAGAATATAATTAGATATCAAGGAAAAAGGAACTTCAAAGAAAAAGGTAATACCTGGTGAAAAATCAATAGAAAGGTCCTGGATCTCAGCTGGTCAAATCTATAAATTGTTTTTTTTTCAGGGTGTTTAAAGATTGGGCCAGGACAAGTATCGAAGAAAACATTTCAGTCCAACCAAAATAAATTTTACAAGATTGTTCCTTGTGAGACCCAAAGAAATTTAATGAAATCGTAATGCTTGATAGTTTTCCTACGGAAGTCCTATGTAATATTTCTAGACTTTGTAAGGTAGAAAGAAGTCAGTTATTGATAGAGCTGTATTTGATAGAGCTGAAACAGTTTGCAGAATAGTATGAAAGTTTTACAATTGGCTGAAAAAACTTACATTAAAAGAAAATAAGCCAACATTGAGCAGAAGAAATCCTGTGAATTTGGCGATGTAGAATCTGAAATTGAAGAAGAGGAAAATCTATATACTACACCTATCTAACAATAAAGGCAATTTTTCAGTAATATTTTGGCGCTTTTTAGTGTTTTTGACACTTGAGGCGGAGCTTACAAGTTTGTACTAACCCTACCTTTGTACACAAGTCACCTGTGAAAGGGTATTTTCTAACTTAAAATAGTTAAGAATCGACTTAGATCTACTTTAAGCCATGACCTTATGTCTAATGCTCTTTGTCATGAATGTAGACAAGAGAACTTGTTTTTATACACTTGGATAATGAGTTATTGAAGTAGATGAACAGTAGCCAGGACCAAGTGAAGAACTGGCAAAAGCGGTTAGGTTAGTAAACAATTCTATAACATAACCTGTCTTAGTTTGCTGTGTCTGTACCCTGTACCATGGTTAATGAAGCAACTTTTTCTTTTTGTTATAAAATATTATTCTACATTTAAAACAATTAAATCACAATTAAAGAGGACATTGTTTTCTTTCAAATTATGCTTGGTTTTTTATTACGTTGTGACTTGTGTCCCTTTTTAAAATTTACTGAGGTATTAAAGAAGACTAGACTATTCTGGTTCAACAGTGTGATTTGGCTGCCAAATTTAAAAATATTACTCAATCTCAATTTTTAAGTAATAGACGCTCGTAATTAATTGTAGTATACTTATTTTTTCTAACAGGGAACTAGTTTAGGTTAGCGCGTATATAAAAAAAATATTACATATTTATCGTGAAAGTAAAGTACATCAAAAAATAGCTTACTTTTTTCCTCAACTATTCCCCAAGGTGACAAAATAGGTAAATATGCTTTTTAAGCATGCAAGCCTAATTTTCAAACATTACATATTCCAATAATCTATTCCTTCATTCCCCGGTAAGGGGCCCCCTTTTCAATCTTTAGCCGTGAAGCCCCAAAGGAGCCAGTCCGGGCCCCTGTTCTCATTTCTTCGTGAATGAGATCTGCACCGCTGAAAAGACGCTCACTAGCTACACTTGTTGAAGGGCATACTAAGTATTCCCTGGCGAGTTCTGCAAGATGTGGAAAACTTTTACAATTATTTTGCCATCAAACCAATGGATCTATATCCGATTCTGAGCGTTTTCGCTTTTGACAATCTTCGATCAATGATAGAGTGTCTTTGACACCTCTGAAGACAAGATCCTTCATCGCTGCTAGAAACCAAAAGACGTCCCATGGATTCAGCATGGTGTTCGTTAACAGATTTATTTGTGTTCTTAATGATATAACTTTTGCTTTTATTGGCTGGTGAATATTTCCTGCTTTTTAAACAGTAATTTTTCACATATTCATCCTAAATAAATTTGTAAACCCTCTGTGAAACACGCGGTTCAAGAAATTTGGTTTTGTATCTAGGATCCAGAAAAGTTGCTATTGCACATTTGTAATCGTTATGCACAATTTGAAATCTATTAATTATCTATCTTCATCGTTAGTCTTTCTGTCATCGGTGAAGTCCCTGAGTAGTAACAATGCACAATTCTTAGAAGCACTTTCAATCGTTTGCAGGTGGTTGAGATCACGTCTGACAACAAGAATTTTCTGGCTAATAGTCTAGTTCCCTTTCAGCGTTAAGAGCAACAAGAGATACATTATCTAAGATCGCATATTAATCAACCTATGTGAGGGTCTTGTCACCTGTTGTGGTTTCGAAACGTAAGGGCAGACAGCTTCATTTATTTTTCTTATCCCCTCTCAAGCATGTATAGACTACTATTCCAACGAGTCTGAACAACTTGCGTTACAGAAAGTTGGGAAACATTAGTCTCTATTCATGATGAATACTATCCCTATCCGCAACAAATATTCATGCGGATGCGTGCGGATATCCGCTACACCTCTAATTATATATATAGTATATATAGTATCTATATATATATCATATATATATATATATATATATATATATATATAAAATAATATTAATTACTATATATATATATATATAATGATATTCATAATAGTATTCAGCCTGAGTAATATTATATAGCAAGCTTTATGAGCGTCAAAATGCTATCTTACATACTGAGGAAGTTCCAGAGGATGAATACTGTCTGAAGAAGCTAGCTGAAAAAAAAGCATTTTCTTAAGTTGATTTTTCCAATCCATAGCACAGAAACTTAAAACTATAAAAAAAATGTATGTTTATAATATCATTAGTAATTATCCTTCAGTATCTATCGATTGATGTATCTTTTTTTCAGTTTTTCTACTAATAAACCCTTTAAAAACGTCGTCTGGCAAGATCTAAGGTTCGGTTTTTTATTTCGGCAAGATTTAGGGGGGGGCAAGTGCCCCCCCCGCTGCCTACGCCCATATATATATATATAGATATATTAATAATATATATATATAGTAGTAATATAGTATTTATATATAAATATATATTATTATATATATATTATAATAAGTATATATATATATATATATATATATATATATATTATATATGTATAGCTCGTCGCAATCAGAAAAATCCAACCTAGGGTTTCACGAGACTGCGATGGACTCTCACTATGGTATCTCATCAATGTGGGGTTCATCTCCTGGGCCAGGCCCACAACTACACCCGTTCACAAATTTCTGCTATTCACTCCTATTGTGCATATTTCTTCTTGTCTCTGTCAAACTCACATTCAGGCATTCCTTTACTGACTCAATTCGCTTTTTTCTCGGTCTCCCAGCCGACTGATTCCCAACACTCTAACCACTATACATCCGCTTAACCGACCGACTATCATCCATGCTTTCCATATGACCAAACAACCTCAATGTACTCTCGTTTATTCTCTCATTTACGCCTTTTTTTCCCACTACAAACTCCCTAATGCATTAATTATTCATTTTAACAATCCTTCTCACACCTAACACGCCCCTAATATTGTCCATCTGAACACTTTGCACCTTAGATCTAATGCCTCATTATTCCAGACCATGGTTTCACTACTATACATTGACACAGGTAATAACATACCCTCATGCAAGACCCTAGAACACTCGAGACTTAGTCCCTTCACATCCACCAAGGATTTAATTGCACCAGCCACCTCCCTACCATTCATAACTTTCCTACTATACTCTGCGTCATTCGTTCCCTTTTCATTCAACATATATCCTAAATATTTAAACTCAGATACTTGTTCCAGTTGCTCACCATCTAACATGACTTGCACATCGCGGACTCGTCCCTCCACTCCGACTACCATAACCTTCCCTCTTATCTACATTCACTTTCAGCTTCCTCCTTTGACATACCCTACCAACCCCCTCTACCAATCCTCTCAAACTCACTTCAGATTCGCCATACAAAACCAAATCATCCGCATACAATAAGTAGGGCACCCTCTTCTAGTTTCCATCATTCTAACACCTTCCCCTGTCAACCCTATCTCTAATTCTTTCATAACCCCATCCATATACAAACTGAATAATCAAGGAAACATAACGCATCCCCACCTCACTCCACTAATATTAAACAAATCACTTTCAACTCCATTTATTCTTACACACGCTTCACTATCGTCATACATACTGTTTGCAATTCCATTCAGAACATTACCACCAACACCATATATACACACCTGCCTACAGAGCTTCCCGATTAATCTTATCATACGGTCTGTTGCAAATCCACTTAAACTTACTCCTCCTTTTACACTATTATTCTCTTTTAACTTTCTCAATGTAAAATTTGATCCACACATTCCTACCACTTCTAAATGCATATTGTATCTTGACAAGATCGATCTCTCCTCACTCTGACGACTTCTCTCAACCAAATACCCGAATATATTTCCCTACCAACGCCTCAATAAACTAATTCCCTATCGTTTCTACCCTTATATAACGGTAATATTATTGATCTCCTCCAATACCTCGAACATTATCCTCCATAAACGCTTTTGGTACACAACTCTCAAAATCCCAATCAAGTCAACCATCTCGCTTCCATTTTTCATCCTTTCACCAGTAATTCCATCTTTACCATTCTTCAACTCTCTCACTCTACCCATTACCACCTCCTTACTAATTCCCTCATGCCAAAAATACCTAGTTTTTCTTGCACAATCAAACCCACACTCTTTCACTATCACCTTCATTACTACCAATGTTATGCAGATTTTCGAAGCTTTCCCTCCACTCCCTTCTCACATTCCTTTTCATTATTCTATGGAAATTCCCCTTACTCATTGTTAACCTTTCGTGCTTCCAAAAAGGGCTTCATGGAAAAATGTTCCCATTAGATTCCATATTTATCTCCGTATTTTATTTACTCCAACAGAATTTCATTTTTAATTATTTTTTCATTGCTTTAATTAAAGTTCTGCTAAGAGAGTTTAATAACCTAAATACCTATCCGTAAATTCTCACATTCTCGGCCATTTATTATCAGAAATATGTTTCCAGTCAAGATCCGAACTTCAGAAAATGGAAAATGCAACCTCGTTGTGAAGAAACTTATTTATATTCCCAAAGGACTTTAAAACTTCCCGCTCCTTCTCAATAAATTAGGATTATAAGAAAATCTGGGACAATAAAACACCACATAGGCATATCATGGACTTTTCCTTCCAGCCCCAAGACATGCAACTCGAGATCATAACACCAAAAAGAATTAACTAGCCACCAATTCCAAGAAGAAAAAAAATGCTTAAAATTTTTAAGACTACAACCATCATTCTAGTTCTTAAGGCATGCAATGATGCTAAGAGGAGAAAACCATGCAAACAATGTAACCAAAAGCTGCCATCCCCAAAAAATGTTAGGCATAATTTTTTTTCTTCATTAGTAAACAGTTATATATGATTTTAAATTATTAACATTAACAAGTTAAAGCTTCACTGGTTAAGCAAGCATATAGAAAGGAGAGAAGGAAAGAGAAAGAAAAAAGGGGTAAAAAAAGTGCTAAGGGTTTGATCGTACAATGAAAAATAAAAAGGTAAAAAAACTTACTCTTACATAGAATACAAATAGAATCGACAAGTAATAATTGAACATTCAATAACTGGGAATAGGATTTTTCAAAATACACCATAAATTCTCTCAAATTCAAAATACCTAAGATTTCATTAGAAAATTTTAAACCCCAAAAGTGTAAGACCTTTATAACCTTACAACGAACCTTTTCAATCTTTTTAGAATTCTAAAAAGGATAAAAGATAAAAAGTGCTTAACACCAATTTATTCTTGGCAAGAATTTTCTTTATAAAATTTCGCAATGAAAAATTAAACTGTTGGCTAACAACATATTCCATATTCCTTATTAATATTTAAATATCTATTCTACCACTTAGGAAAATTATTTAGAAAAACAAATATTTTTTTAACGAGTTTTAATACAAAATACTTTCCATATAGCATGAATTTGGTTTTACAAATTAAATAATTTTAAATTAATTTTTTTCTAGAATTCCAAATTTAAGGTATCTTCGGAATTATTTTTTGCTGTACAATTTTTCCATATCCTCCTCTTCCACTATCATAATCAGTTCTGTATTCATCTCGAACCTAGGGAGAAAATTAATTAATTAATTAATAAATAAATAAGTAATTAAATAAATATACTGATAAAGTTATTAATTAATTTATATCTTTTCAGAAAGATAATATAGAATTAAATTTGTTGATAATTTATTTTTGTAATAATTAAATATTTAAAGATAGAAGATATTATAAAAAGAAATTAAAAATTAAAAATAAAGAACTTCATATATTATAGAGAATAAAAATATAAATCAAAAGGAATAAAGAAGAAAACAAAAAGAATAAGAAAATTTATAAGAAGAATTATTATGTACATAATAAAATAAAAAAGAAGAAATGATAAAAAAAAAATCAAGAAAGAACTTTAAAAAGAAGATTAACAAACTATTAATTACAACATCTATTAGAAAAAGGTAATATTTTATTTTACATTTAATCATTTTATCAACAAAATTATTTCTTGATACTAAACAAAACAAAATGCCAAAAAGAAGAAGAAACAACAAAAGAGATTTTATCAATAACAATGGATAAATTGACAAACATGATAAAGGACCTAGTAGAAAGTAAAGAAAAAAAGAGAAACAACTGAAGAAAGATGAATTTAATAACACCTAAATTTAATGAAAAAAAAGAAGAATCTATTGGATATTTATTTAAGTTAAAAGTATGGAGAGAAGTATCTCAAGAAAAAGAGAAAAAACAAAAATAGCACAAATAAATAGGAGGTTTAGCGGGTGAACCACTAAAAGTAATTGTCTTGTGGATAGAAAAGAATTATGGCACCTCAGAAGAAATATGGACAGAAATTGGAGTAGAAAAAATTCTAAATACATTAAAAGAAAGATACTGGTAGAAATAAAGGACAAGAAAGCATCTCTAAAGGTACAACAACTACTGAATATGCACAAATGAAAAGTGAGACATCCTTTAGAGAAATGTATCAAGACTATGTATAAGGCAAAAAAGATATTAAAAACCTTGATTGAGTATTAAAATAAGTCAAACGATACCATTTCATCCCAATTGATCAGTAACTCGAAATATTGAAAGATATGGAAGAGCTAATTATCAATAAGATTGAAGGAATTAAGACAAATATTTTTAAACAAAATAAAGAAATTCCAATGTAAATATTGCTTGAAATCAGTAGTTGAAGTAGTAGAAAAAGAAGAACTAAAAAAGAAAATTCGTATAATTTTCCTTTTTTTACTATGTAAATACAATAACCATAAAACTTAAGAATGCTACTGGAGAGAAAGAATACATTTGAATTTAAATAAATGTAATATTTGTAAACGTAATAACCATAAAACCAAAATTTGCTATTGGAATGGAAAATACAACAATGTGTGTAAGAAATATAAAAAAAGGACATCGTATGGAAATTGTACAGAAAATAAACAGATATAAGAAAAATTTAAATAAATCTTTATAATATTTTATCCAAAGAAATAATGAAAAAACAAATATAAAAAAAAAAATGAACATCCGTTATTAATACAGAAAAAGAAGAAAAAAATAAGAGGATTAGAAAAAAGATAAGTAGTAGAAAGAAAAAATGATAGAACATTTTTTAATAAAAATGAAATAATATTTAATGACAATAAAGAAATTAAATATCAAGAAGATGTAATATCTATTATAGATACAGGAAGTAAAGAGACAGTAATAGGAGAATTAGGATTAACAAAACTGATTAGTGGATTAACTGATGAGTTGAATTACAATATATTACAGACACACAAAAGTTTAACGATGGTTGTTTTGTATTTCGAAATGTGATATAAAATAATTAAAAGAAACTACCTTACATATTACCATTTGAGAGAAAGATCAGGTCGAGTTGTTATCTAAAAATCAATGTAATAGAGGGCGACACCCTTTATATTACTTGGTAAATCAGCTATGCATATAAGAATTGAAATTAAAGATAAATTGAAGATCTGAACTCGTTGACCCATTTGGTGATTTGATCTACTTGAAAGTGAAACATTTTTGAAATGAAGGGAGGCATTCCTGCTTTATTATTGAATAGAAAACAAAAGGAAACATTGTTGGATTAGTCAATTTAAAGAAAAATTGGCGATTAAATAATAACAGCGATAGAAAAGAAAAATTGAACAAAAGACACAAGCAAAAAGATACATAGGACAATTTGCACATTGCTGGAATAGAAACAATTATTTGTTTAAAAACAAACTAAACTTAGCTGTTGAAAAACCAGAAAATGAAGAAGAATTTTGATATATGTAAGAAAAGCAAATGGAGCAAAATTGTAAGAGAATGCTGAATGATGTAAAAAAATGATAAAAAACTCCCAAGACCATTGTGTAGGTTTGCCCTTAGCAGTAAATTTAATGAAATAATTCAATTGGATGGTTGGGAATTTGGATATAATAAATTTTAGTTGATGAGTAGATCATGCACAAGATATACACAGGCAGTTATGGTTAAAAATAAAACAAGTTAAAGAAATTATAGAAAGGTAATGAAAAGGTAATAGAAAGGTTAGAATCCTAATGGCATTATATCTGGTGCAGGACGAGAATTTCAAAATGAAGATATTGAAACTTTTACTACAAAATTGAATATCAGATTAATGAGTACAGCGGCAGAAAGCCCATGGAGTAATGGTTTATGTGTGTGAAAAGGTAGTAGGATTACTCAAGAAATCATTATATAAATTAAAGTAGGAAGGACATGATAGGAAAAATATTTTCGCATTGGCGATTTTGCTAAAAATGGACTAAAAAAAATTATTTGGGAATATGCACCTAACCAACTTGTTTTTGGGGAAGAATGTAGGAATACCAAACATAATAGACTGTGATAATTTAATAATAGTGAAAGAGAGATTACAGATGATATGATTTAAAGAATTATTAGAGACAATATACCATGCTAGAAGAATACACATAGAAAATAAAACGTGCATTAACAAGTCAAATAGGAGAACATATTTCAAAAAATATAAATATAGTTGAAGAAGTTTTTAATAAAAGAAACATTGATAAAGAATGGAGAGGACCAGCTAAAGTAATGTGTGTAGATGGAAAAACCATTATAGTAAAACATGGAGGTACTTTAAGAGCTGTATCAAAAGTTCACACAACGAGAATTCAAAGAAGTAGATTAAATGAAAATAACAACGAACTTGAAGATAAAAAGGATGAATATGAAGAAGAAGGAAATGAAAACATGATAGATAACTTAAATGAGAATGGTAATAAATTAGATGAAATAATATGGTAAAAAATTATAGATGATGAAACTGATAATGAAAAAGAAAGTCAAAATAAAGATGAAGAAGAAGAACAAATGACAGCAATTGATGAATATGAAGAAATTGATCCAAAAAAATGTGAAAACTGGTAAATACTATGAAATGAAATTAAAGAATAATGAAGATATGTTAAATTGCTGTGTCATTAGTAGAGCTGGCAAAGCAACAAGTAAAAAGTATAATATATGTTATAACATACGCAAATTAAATACAGATAGAATGTATGATATAGAATTGAAAGAATTTGAAAAAATATATGAATTGGATATAAATGAAAATGAAGAAAATATCTTTGAAACAAGTGGAGATAGATGAAATAGATAGTGAAGATGAAAATGAAGAGGTAAATCAAAGTTATTATAATCATTCTAATGAAGAAGTTAAACAAGCCAAATGATAGAGATAGAAAATTGGAAGAAGAATAATGTTTTTGAAAGAGTAACAGATAAAGGTGAAAAAGCAATTAATGTCAGATGGGCAATTAGTGAAAAATTATTGCAAAATAATGAGAAAAAATTTAAAGCTAGATTAGTAGCTAAAGGATATGAAGAAAGAGTGGAAGAAAAATCAGATGCACCAACTGTTTCATCGGAAGCAATGAAAATGATATTAACCATAGCTCAGAAAAAAAATGGAAAATAAATGCTATAGATATTTCAGCAGCTTACTTACAAGGAGATACAAAGACCACGACAGTAGTAATAAAGGCATATCGTCCGTGTAAAATACCGATACTGTATACAGTATATCGATTATAGGATGCTGCTATGATGTGGTATTTATCGTTAAAAAGACAATTAATTAAAATAGGTCTAAAACAAAGTAAAAGGGAACTAACATTATTTATAATGAATGATTCAAATAATTTAGAAGGATTATGTACTCATGTAGATGATATTTTACGGGTAGGAAGTAAAAAAATTTTGAAAATACTAAAATAAATATATTGAAGAACATTTTTGAAAATGGGAGAAAATAGTTCAGGATCATTTAAATATTTAGGAGCTCAATTTATCAGCAAGATAAAATATTATAAATAATGGATTCAAAAATAATTACTGGGAGAAGGTTAAAATTAAATGAAATTAAAAACTACAATAATCCACAAAATTAGAAAACTGTGTAGTAAAAATGAAGTAAAAGAATACCAACAATAAATAGGAAAATTAAATTGATGGCAAGAAATACAAGGCCAGATTTATCTTATATAGTTAGCTAAATGACACGCAAGGAGAGAAAAGAAGAAACTAAGTATCACAAGATTACTAAAGAACTTCAGAGTATAACAAAAACAAATCAGAAATGATTAAAAATCATACATTATTAAACAATAACAAGATTGAGAATCTAATAACATACTGTGATTCACCATTTTGCTAATAGAGAAGGAGATAAAAACACAACTTGAATGTATAATTTTTGCAATAGATAAAAAAAGGAAAAAATCAGTACTCTGATATGTGGGAATCGAACAAACTCACAAGAAAGTAATCATTCCCTCATACCAAGCAGAAAGCAAATAGCTTACGCTTGAAGGTAGTATAGAACAACATTGATACATACAAAAGATTGGGGAAGAAATAACTAACAAAAAGATACTCTATAATATCTAAGAACGATAGTAAGACACTGAAGATACCACTAATGTACTGTAATGACCACTCAAAAAATTTAAAAGTATGGAGGGAATTATAATATCAGGTATAAGAGAATATATAAATATTCAAGAAATAACAAAATAGAATGGGTGAATAGTAATGATCAATTTGCTGATATATTTACCAAAGAATTACATAATAAGAAAGAAAAAGTTAAAAATCTTTAAAAACTAAAGGAATAACCAGAATGAAAAATAAAAATAACTTCAAAAGCTGTAATTAAATTGAATATTAGTCTCTTTGGTAAAACAAAATTTGAAGAAGAGAGAGGTGGTAAGAAGTGTGATAAATTTATTAATTAATTTCTATCTTTTTGTGAAGACTAATATAGAATAAAATTTGTTGATAATTTATTTTTGTAATTTATATTAAATATTTAAAGATAAAAGATATAAAAAGAATAATGGATGTTAGGAGGGTGTGGAGGGAACACTTCGAAAATCTGCAACATTAGCGGTAATGAAGAGGAGATATTGAATGTGTGTGGGTTTGATGGCGTAAGAAGAAATAAATATTTGGGGATGAAGTAAATGAAGAATAAAATGAAGAGAAGAATAAATTGTATTGAGGTTTTAGGAACTTCATATGACAGGATTAATAGGGAACCTCTGTGGCAGGTGTTAATGGTATATGGTGTTGGTAGTAGGCTTCTGAATGGAATCAAAAGTATGTATGTGGATAGTGAAAGTTGTGTTAAACTAAATGGAGTGGAAAGTGAATGGTTTAGTATTAATAGTGAATTGAATTTGTGTAAATGGATGAGGTGATGTAAGAACTAGAGGTAAGGGAGGTTGTTAGAATGATGGAGAATAGAAGAGAGTGGAGGGTGCCTTGCCTATTGTGCGCTGATTATTTGATTTTGTTTGGTGAACCTGAAGAAAGTTTGAGAGGATTGTAGAGGGGTTTGGTAGGGTAAGTAAAAAGGGAAGGGGGGGAGGGGCTGAAAATAAATGTAGATAAGAGTAAGGTGATGATAGTGGGTGAGCAGAGTTTCCAATGTGAAATAATGTTGGATGGCGAGCAATTGTAATAAGTATCAGAGTTTACATATTTATTATTAATAAGTTATATGTTGGATGAAAAGGGAATGGATGATGCAGAATGCAGTTGGAAACTTGTGTATAGTAGGAAGGTGGTTGGTACAATTAAACCCTTGGTGAATGTAAAGGGACTAAGTATAGTCTGTTTCAGTGTATGCTATGTACTTCATCCACAATCTGGGGAAAGGAGGTAGGTAGGTGGTGGTGGTGGTGGTGGTGGTGATATATATTATATATATATATAATATATATACTACTATCATATATCATCTATATATATATACTATATATATATATTAATATATATATTATATATAATATATATACTATATGATTATATACTAGTCACTAACTTTCTCTCTTACTATCTTTCTTTCTTTCTTTCCTTTCTTCATTTTCGTTATTTTCCCAAGATTGGGAGTAAAGAGCGCTACAAGCAATCGGAAAATAAAAAGCAGTAGTAGAGTATGACAAATGGTCGAAAAGAAAGGCCCAGCCCTTTACCAGCCCTCGTACCATTAATTAGGGAAAGCTCGTCACAGACAGAAAATCACCCCTAAAGCTTCATGGGACCGCCAAACGGAACCCTCATATGGTAATCATCAATGTAAGGTTCATGTCCTTGGCCCCAGGTGGGGGCCACAACCATTGCCCCCATACAAAACCCCGCCATTCTCTCCTATCATGCACCTTTACTCTCGCCTCTGCCAAACTCACATTTCTCTCCTTCAGACATTCGTTCACCGACTCAATCCACTTTTCTCTCGGTCCCCAGCGCGTCGAGTTCCCAACACACTCTCAACAAATACATTCCGCCTTAAACAACCGACTATCATTCATCCTTTCACTGACCAAACCATTTCAACATTCTTTCATTTATTCTCTCACTTACCCTTTCTTCACACCACACAACCTCTAATACGTTCATTCCTATCTTTATTAATTCTTCTCACACCTAGGATGCCCCTAAGATTGGGTCCATCTGAACAATTGAACTTTAGATCTATATTTCTTATCCCAGACCATAGTCTCACTCCCATACAATAACACAGGTAACAACATCACCCTCATGTAAGACTCTAGCGCACTCAAGACTTAGTCCCCTTTACATCACCAACGATTTAATGCACCAGCAACCTTTCCTGCCATTCACAAACTTCCTAACTACACTCGTGCATCATCCGTTCCCCTTCTTCATCCAACACATACCCTAAATATTTAAACTCAGACACTTGCCTCCAGCTTGGGCTCGACCCATCTAACATACGCATTCACCTGAAGACTGTCCCACTCACCAACCATACCTTACTCTTATCTACGATTATATATTATATATATATTATACTATAGACTAGTATATACGTATTTGTTATTATGATATACTTATATATATATATATATATATACTATATATATAATATATATAATTATATTATATATATTATAAATATATAATATAGTATATATAATTTATATATATATATATAATACTATATATATATATTTTTCTTTCTTTCTTCACCTTCCTCTTTGCCCCAAGATTGGGGTAAGGGCTGTACAAGCACTCGTGAAAATGAAACGCAGCAGTGGGAGAAACCACGATGACAAACTCGAAAAGAAAAGCCCAGCCTTACCGCCCCCTCTGTACCATAATTAGTAAGAACTCGTCGCAGCGAAAATCCACCCTAGAGCATTCATGGACCCGCGACGGACCCTCCAACTATGTAAAATTCGCAATGTTAAGGGTTTCATCACCCTGGCCCCAGGTGGGCCACAAACCCCCCAACAAAACCCCGCCATTCTTCCTACTTCATTGCACCCTTTATTCTACACCTCTTTACTAACATCACATTCACTCCTTCAACATTCGCTTCACACGAACTCAATCCACTTTCTCTTCGTCTCCCAGCCGTCGATTCCCAACACTCTCCACTATACATCGCTTAACCAACCGGACTTTCAATTCATCGCTTTCCACATGACAAAACCACCTCAACATACTTTCATTATTCTCTCAATTTACCCCCTTTCTTCACACCACACCACTCTCTAATACGTTCATTCCATCATCTTATTAATTCTTTTCAACACCTAGCATGCCCCCTAAGATTGCCATCTGAACACATGAACTTTAGATCCTATACTTCTTATTTCCAGACCATGTCTCACTACCATACAATAACACAGGTAACCAACATACTCCTCATGTAAGACCCTTTTCATCCATCTAGTCCCTTTAACATTCCCACCAAACGATTTAATTGCACCAGCCACCTTCCTGCCATCTCACAACTTTCCCTACTACACTCTTGCATCATCCGTTCCCTTCTCCATCCAACACTATACCCTAAATATTTAAATCAACACTTGCTCCAGCTGCTCATCATCTAACCTAACTTCACACTGAGGACTGTCCTCACTCAACCATACCTTACTCTTATCCTACGTTTACTTTTCAAACCCCTCCTTTACATACCCCTGCCAATCTCTCTACCAATCCTCTCAAACTCTCTCAGATTCGCCACAGACATTAACCAAATCCCATCCGCATATCAATGCAGGTTAGGGCACCGCTGCCACTCCTCTCCATTCTCCATCATTCTCAAACCTTCCCCTGCCATCCCCACCCGAAATCTTTTCATAAACCCCATCCATAACACATGAATAGCCAAAGGAGACATAAACACAAACCCTGTTCTCACTCCGCATAATCCTAAAACCAATCACCATTGACACCATTTATGCTTACACACGCTTTCACTATCGGCATACATACTTTGATTCCATCAGAAGGTCGGAAGCCTACCACCAACACCCAATATATCACTAATACCTGCCATAAAGCTTCCCTATTAAAACTATCAAGTTGTAAATCCATAAACCTAAATATAATTTTTTCTTCTTCTCCCCATTTTTCTCAATCATTTGTTCAATCGTAAAGATTTGATCCAAACATCCTCTACCACTCTAAAAACGCACCTTGTTCTTTACCACCAGTCCCTCAGTCACTGCGACGCACTCTTTCAACCAAAAGACCACAGCCTATACCTTCCCTACAACACTCCCAATAAACTTAATTCCCTATAATTCTACAATTCCCCTTTCTCCTTAGCCTTATATAAGGGTACTATTACCGCTCTCCTCCAATCCCTTGAACTATACCCTCCATAACGCTTTATTACACAACTTCCAAATCCAATCAATCACCATCTCGCGCCTCCGCCTCTTGATCATTCACTAGTAATTTCAATCTATACCTGCAGATTTACATTCTTCAACTTTCTCACTCTACCCATACCTCCTCCTTACTAATAACCCATCCAAAAAAAACCTATTCCTTCTTGCACATTCAAAAACCACACACATTCACTAAACAAAACCTCCTCATTTACTGTTAATATTGTGCCAGATTTCTCGAAGCTGTTCTTTCCACACTCCCTCACACCATTTCATCAGTACAAAAGCACCATCCCTATTCATTATTTCTAAGACGATTCCCCTTATTCTTATCTTAACCTTTCGCGCTTCCTCCAGAAGAGCTTCCTATTCCTTGTATGTCCTCATTCATCCTCCTTCCAAACTGTTCATTTACCTCTTGTTTTTCTCCTAACTATGCACCTTTTAGTATTCTCTTTTTCCTCCCTCTATATAATTCCAAGCCATCTTCTTTTTTGAATTTATCATTTGCTTTTAGTACCTTCAACCACGCTTCTTTTTTTTAACCGCTTCATAGCTATATATACTATAATATAATATTATACTATATATATATAATATATAATATATATATATATATATCTATATACTATATATATATATATATATTATATAATATTATATATATATATATATATATATATATATATATATATATTAAAGGCTTATGGAGGGATAAGGGAAGGTATTGGAGGAGAGCAGTAATGCTACCCATAATTGTAAGGGAGATAAGGGGAACTGTAGGATTTAGGGGAATTTAGTTTATTAAGTGTTTAGGGAAAGATATATGCTGTTATTTTAGTCGAAAAGAGTGCGTCGAGGGACTGAAGGACTGATTGGGTGAAGAACAAGAGCGTTTAGAAGTGGTAGAGGGTGAGTGGATCAAATCTTACATGGAAACAAATGGATTGAGAAAATGAGGAGAAGAAGAATAAATTGTATTTAGCGTTTATGGGATTCGCAACAGGCATATGATAGGATGTAATAGGGAAGCCCTATGGCCGGTGTGTCAGTAATGTATGGTGTTGGTGGTAGGCTTTGAATGGAATCACAAAAGTATGTAGACCGATGGTGAAAAGGTGTGTAAGAATAATGGTGTCAAAAGTGATTCGGATTTAATATTAATAGCTTAGTGAGGAACGGATGGTGTTTTGTCCCCTTGGTTATTCAATCTGTATATATGGATGGGTTATGAAAAAATTAGAAGTGGGAGTGTTTGCAGGGGATGGTGTTAGGAATGATGGAGAATGGAGGCGATTGGAGGGTGCCCTACCTATATATTCGGATAAATTTGGTTTTGTGGTTGTTGGTGTGACTCTTAAGATGACGTTTGAGAGGTTGTTGGTGTTAGTGTGAGAGAGTGATTTGCAGGTTGTGTAAAAGTATGGGTGTGTTTTGTAGATAAGTAGAACGTAGATAGTTTAGAGTAACGATGCTTATGGTTGTAAGTGTGAGGACAGTCATCGGTGTGAAGTTATGTTAGATGGTGGGCTCAGCTGGAACAAGTGTTCTGTTTTAAAATGAGTTTTTAGGATATATGTTGGATGCAGAGTGGTATGTAGGAAAGTTTACTGTAATGGGCAGGTTAGGTGGTAGCTGTTGTGCCAATTAAAATCGGGCTTGTTGAGTGGAACGTAGATTAAGGACTGAAGTTTCGTTTTTGAAGTGCCTTGGTCGGGTTGGTCTTGTACATCTGTGAGGGTGTGTGTCTGTGTACTGCTTGTGTTTGATGCTGTTATATAAGTAGCTGTGAGGGACTATTGTCTGGGAACTTGTTATAGGTATGGCTTGATAGATCTAAAGTTCGGACGTGTTTAGAGTGACGGATCTCAAGATTGCGGTAGTTAGTGGTAGGCAGAAGAAGATATTGACTTAAAATGTTGTGAACCATCTGAACGAGTTAATTGAGGAGTTATATGTTGGTTGTGTGTTAGAAAAAGCGTTTCATGGTAAATGCTTTAGACATTCAAAGTATGAAAAGTCGTTCGAGATGGTTCTGTGGTCATTATGGAAAGGATATTGAATGAATAACAGTTCGGTTGCGTTAAGCGGAAGTGTAGTATGATAATACCGACCGTTGTGTTGACGATTCGACCTGCTGGGCAGACCGTAGATAATCAAATAATAAGTTTGGGGACTCTAGAGAGTCTCGCTGACACGTATAGTGTGCTGATAGGTCAGATGCAAGGAGTGTGAGTTTTTTGCAGAGGCGAGAATAAAGGTGCAGTTAATGCTAATAGTGAAATGGGAGGGGTTTGTACTGATTAGGGTGGAGTAGGTTGTGGCCTCACCGGTAGAAGGCACCAGGGACGTGAGACCCACTAACACTTGTCAATAATGCCGATGAGTTGAGGGTCATCAGGACGCCCACACCGTCCTCCTTTTTCGTGTTCCCGATTGGTAAGTCATTGCAGTCGTGGATTTTCTCCTGACTTGCTACTGAGTTCTTTTTACTACAAAGAGCGCACCTTAGTGTTTACTATGATGGAGACCGTTGTTTTAAGGCATGGGCCATCTTTACTTTTCGACCAATGGTGTTGTCATTGTTTTTTCTACATACTTTTCTTTCGTTGTAATTGTGCATGTCAGGCACCTTACCCCAGTCTTGGAATGCTCCTTCTAGAGAAGGAGGACGGAATAATAATCTCAGCTCATGATAATAATCAATAATTATATAATTAACTCTTTTAATCATATATAATAATAATATAATTATACAGTAATAATAATAATATATAATGAGTGAGTTAATATATACTAGTTATTATATAATAGTGAGTAATATTATAATATTCAATTCATACTTATTTATTTAAAAAGATTATTATATATATAGTAACATATTAACTATGTGTATCTAAGCGTTCATATATATATATTAATAATATCAAATATGTGAGTAATATATATACTATATAATTTTTCTAATACTTATATCTAATATACTGGAATTATACAGTTTATACGTTTTTATCAGATATATAATATGTGGTTTCAAGTATAATTTTATTAATATATATACGAAATTTTCTTTCTATATATAAAGAGTGGAGAGTTAAATTACAAAAAGGAGTAAAAACAACATGTAACAACTCTACATTAATGTCGCCTAAACAATATAATGCTATACATACCTGTCCACCACTTTTTCCAGTCTTGCTCAAATATGGTGCCTGTCACTGTAACTATAAAGCCAGCATCCCAATTCAGAACTGATCATAATCTGCTTCCCTCTAACTGCGCGCGTCTACCGTTTTATAAACCGGCAGTGCAATGCTCAGCATTCTTCTCGTTAATAAAATTAGGATAGATTAAGTCAGTTGAAGAAGAGAAAAGTATTTTACAATGGGCAAAAATGTTGTCTGCCTCAGATCTTTCCGAGTGCTTGTTACCGAACACCGACCACTGAGTTATACTACTACTCTATATTATAATATATACTCCTATATATATATATATATATATATAGTATATATTATATAACTAGTTATATATATATTATATATACTATATTATACTATATATACTATATAGCTATATATATATATATATGTAAATGTCATCATCACCCCACATACCACATCCCCCAGTACCTTGGGTGTGAATGGTTGCTTCACATCGCACTGAAACAGAAAAGTGAGATTTGGAAGAATGATAGACAAGATCTAACAAGGAAACCGCAGCCTCCACAGTGAGAGCCACCCCCCTTTATACCCGTTTAGTGAGAACTTGCCGAAGTCAGGAAAAATCCACCCTAGAGCTTCACGGTAGGCCGACGGCTCACCTCACTATGGTATATCGCATGTGGATTCATCCCTGGCCCAATGGGCCACAACCAATGTAACACTACCTATCACAAGAAACTCCCGCCAATCGACAGCGACTTATTTAGTATTGTTTAATATAATGCCATCTCTTCTTTACTACGACTGATCAAACTTTACTGCCATGTTGGACATTATGCATTAATTGTGTCTTTTAGTGGGCAAAAATGTTAGTCGTCATCGAGTTTCCGAGGTCATACGGATAGGCCAGACCAAGATAACTTTACATACATATTTATCTGATGGTTGAGTACCATATCCACAATCATTTGCAATACTATTTTATGCTTATATATATATACTATGCTCTTCATTTACTTCTTCTTATGGTAGCTGTCACTCACAATAATAACATAAGATATTAACTAATACTGCTGGTATCTTATAGTATTATAATAAGAATATTATACATCATCGACATATATTATTATTAATCTTTATTTTATAGTTTTTGTATATAGTATATAATTATAGAATAATGATATATATTATAAAAATAAAGAAGAAGATGTTATTATATAATATAAAAAATCTACCCATCTTTAACATGTCGTACGTTATCTACCTATATTGCAGGACGTAACACTGAGGGAGGACCACGAGGAAATCAAACTTTAGAGAGAGCTCGGACAATACTCCCTGAAGCCAGGTGACGCACCAACGTGGTTTGCGAGTGTCGAGTTATTACTTTCTTGCCCGCACGTAGATAAAATACTACCATCCTCGCTCCTGCAGATTTCTTGAACACATATATATTTATAATGCATCAACTAATCATAATCTAGTATCATAGTGAGATTATATTAATAATATTAGTTTAAATTCAATCAACTACTACTATATACTACTATATTATATGTAGGTATATATAAACATATTTATAAGTAATAGTATTTTTTATTATAAAATATTATAATTCATATATAAACTCATTTGCGGCTGATAAACGCACTTATGGGGTGCGATTTAAGTTAGTGTTGAGACCTACTCGACTCTATTTGCGGTAGAGGGCGTCTCGCGTTTAATCCTCACGAACGCATACAGAGTTTTATCTTTTTGGGGGATATATAGAATTAAAAACTATAGGCTGCAAACACAAACGTTTTTGGTTGCGCGACATTATTCCTTAACAATTCGGGATTTCCGATAGTCCACCCGTGATTACCTCAAAGAGGGCGAATACAAGAAGACACTAACTAAAGCAAGATCAATTATATCTCTATATACCAAACTAATACTATTATATTATTATGTGTTAGGCTAACTCAATTATGGATTTGTATAACACGCTTATTATTATATGTTTTAAATAAAATCAACTACACATACATATATACCGATCCGTAAAATAACCATAAATAATCACAAAATTACTATATCACCAAATACTCATCTAATTACTAAAAAAATAACAAAATCCTTCTAACATATATATAAATTATAAATAAATGGTTAAAATATATAGTATAGATAAATAAATCATCCCAACCTTCTCTCCCAAGAGTTCTCGCGGCCGTAAAGGTCCGTTGTACAGTGTACTGGAAACAGAAAAAAGTAGTATAAATAGGAGCACAAACTGACGCAAAGTCCAAAACAAAAGAAAAGACCCCAGGCATTACGCGCACCCACTCTTTTAGTATCGCGGGTGCTCTGGAAGATTTGCTTGAAAGTCAGACAGTTTCACGCTAAAGCTCAAGGACCGCGGACGGTCACTGACAATGCAAATATGGCAAACTGAATGTAACAACTAGTAGAGAAGACTCATCTCCGACCCAAATGTGGTCCCACAGCCATACCTCCTCACAAAAACCCGCATTCACGTACAATTTATATAAGAACAACCTCACTATCTCGCTCTCCTGACGAAATCTAACATTTATTCGTCTCCAGGCATCAATTACTGAAACTCAATCCACTCTTCTTCGGTCTCAAAACGCACACGGTCAGATTCAAGCACACTCCACCCACCGTATAATCGGCATTAACACCAAACAAAGCATTATCATCCATCCCATCATATCACCATAAAATGACCCAATACCATCTCAATGTAAACTTGATACTATTCTCTACATATTATTCGCTTTTTCTTAAACAAACACACACAACGCAACAACTAATGCAGAATTCATCCATAAGAATATTTAAAATATAACAAGATTTACTCACAACTAACACGCCCCTAAGTTTGTCCATCTGAACACATTGTACTTTAATCTAAACTTATTCCACAGCCCTATGTTCTGAAAAACTACTACTATATTTAACACAGGTAACAGGACAATACAACTCATGTAAGACTCATAAGAGCGCAGCTCAATTACTGTCCTTACATCTACAAGAGATTTAATTGCTTCAGCCACCTCATATGCCTGCTATTATGAAAACAATTTCCTATGTCCTGCAATACCACAAACATCGAACGCTCTCCCAGTCAGAATCTTCAATGCGGTATAACTCAAGATAAATGATATAGTGCGAGAAAGCGAAACAAATCAACAAATTCAGCGTACCTGTGAAGCGATTCTGATCTTACATCACTCCACTAACCATAACGCTTTTACTTCTTCTCTCCCAAGTTATTCCAATCCTCTTTTTCACCAAACCGGTACACTGTTCCATACTGACCAATCCTCTCAAACTCTGCTCTCTTCAGTATTCAGCTACACGAATAACCAAATAACTACCACAAGATATAAAGAAGGAATCAGTTGGTCAACCCTCACAATTCTGTCATTTTTCTCACATATAATTCAAATAACCATTTCCCTGCGCACCCCACCTCTAATTGTCGTAAACCCACCATATACATTGAAATAACTCCCGGAGAACATAACACATCTCATTGCCTGCGCACTCCATCGCATATTGAAATAATTAACCTAAATCACTATATTTCACATACCTTAGTAATATACGCTTCAATATCGATGCATACATTACTTTTGATTATAACAATTCTCAGAGGCATCATAACCACCTGTCGCATAGAGAGGTGTCCCTATTAATCCATTACAGTGGAGTGCCTGTTGCATAAAGAATCAAATAAAAGGGTCCGTAAGACTGTGTGACAGTCTCTCCTAGTCTTCTCTCTCATTTTATAGCTCTCATACATTTACTGAGAGTGTGTTACCTAGTAGTAAAGTATTTATCTAGCTCCTCTATCTCTAACCTGCGCGATTCATGTGAGGTAAATACTGATAAATATGTGTTCAGTTCATCTCCTTGCAGAATATGGTTCTAGAATACTTATGCTATAGATAAATTACATATTTTCACCGGATCATGTAGCAAACATGGATAAACAAAAAAAAAGCTTCAGTGTAAGTAGAATATGGATATGAGTACAAGAAGGGCGAACCAATCAATGAGCACTGGAGTGATGAGATGTACCCTACCCACCATATTCCCCATGAGAGGTAATCTCATCGCTTCAGGAGCGCTACTTCTCTCACTCTATAACTTTTTCCAGTAATAATATTAGTGATAATAATATATGAGCGGAGTTTCAAAATATTACATAAAGTATGAACAAAATGAATAAAAATGTAGCTGCCATTCTGATGAAATCCTTAAAAAGCTAAACTTCATTGAAAATTTAGATAAAAAAAAAATTCACTTGCTTTGCGGCCAGTAGGAACCTGTTGAGTTCTTTGGCACCTGGTTCTTGCACATTCCTATTCTATATCACTCTTTGATGTCATCTAATATTTACACAAGATCGTCTTTACTAAATAGTGATCTAAGTTTGACTGCCCACTAATATAATTATTTTTCCATTTAAAACAATAACGGTTTGAAGAAACCAACGTGATCTCATTGCTTAGACAAATAAATAACATATTCAAGCTCTGCTTAGTACAGCATATACAGCAAAAGGTAAAATTGCTATCTACCATATTGCCTCCAAATTTAGGGGCTAAAATAAAATTCTCATTGTCAGAAACCGCTTTGAAGAGTTGTTGGAAGAGCTGCAAGATATATATGCCCCATATCTTCTTGAGCGAGTGGAATCGGTGTTCAAATCAAAGATAGTTAAAAACGAGAAGAGCCTCCGTAGGAATACATGGAGAGGGTCAATGAAGCACTCGGATATTCTAACTATGCACTATTATTGAAAAATGATTTATGCGTGAGCTCTTTTTGTCAGAAATGCCTGTCCCAATTCAAGTTTCGCTTGCCAGTATGGTAGAGAGAAAGCACATCGAAGAAATGTAAAAGTAGCTGACAATATGCATGAAATGTTTTGCTCCCCAGATCAGCTCGGCACGCGAAACATCGAAGAGCTGGATAAGTCAACAGACAGACAAGAAATCAAAGAGAAACTGAAAATACAGACTCAGATAGTGAAGCAGATGAGAGAATTAACGAGATATGTGAATTTCATAGCAGAGAATTTTTAAAAACAACTGTTATGAATGAAGACGCACACAAGAATACATGGGAACTCTATATCGTGGCAAATGTCGCAGTATAGAAAGAAATGACCGTGCAGAAAGGAACCAGCAAGAGCAACCGTTATGCAATTACCACCAAAGATTTAATTTTAAAAGCTCTCGATGTGAAGGCAGCGGTTGTCCGATGAGAGTTCTAATAAAGCAAGAAACAATAATTAAAGAGATTTGTTTAGGCAAAAAAAGTTGATCTGTTTGATTGTTTGTTCATTAGCAATAAAAGGTATGGTTAAGTATTATTAAAATTATTGTCAAAGGGTAAAAGAAGAAATTGATAAATTTCATAATTATTCTAAATATTATAGAGTAAATGGATCCTGTTTGACTAGGTGAACACTTTTCGATTTGATAGCTTCTTTGAAACTATGATAATTTCAATTAGACTTTATATGGGGAAAAATCTAATCCCCAAACTCCGCAAGACTTCCTAGTGTTCACCAAATAAAGAGGTGATTTTTTGACAGAACTGCATAGCAAGACAAAGGTATTAATAAATTATTGAAAATATTGAGTTGGATAAAGGGAAATTTATTCAGGAAGGTAAAACTAAAATTGTTTTATTTCAACATGCAGACCAAGGTTTACATTCGGAAACTTCACAATGTAATGTAGAACCTTCAGGTTCTGTATTTCAAGACTACTGATTCAAAATGTTGATTCTTCCTGGTAATTCTGGTATTGATAGTCCCGTGATTTAAAACAATTCAACAATCAGTGCTACATTTTTTACATCCTTTAATACCGCATTAAGGAACGTTTTTCCGGCTCGATGATAGGGGAAAAATTCATTATATACCCGTCACCGCGTATGCTGTGTTTCGCCAGCAGTTTATAAAAATAAAAATACAGCCATTCTTTCTGCCTTTAGATGCAAATTCATAGGGACTGCATTGAGATGGAACTTGAACATTTATTTTTTCTATAAGTTCGAACTCTAATGAATCGCCTCAGCTCATATATATACCTCTGCGGTATGGAAATCAAGTGGAACACTGTTCCGTAGTGTAGTATGACTCTATCGGGTTTGCGTGCCCTGAGGCGTATAATCCGCAAAACCAGAAAAAAAAATCTCAAAACGACGCAAATTAGGCCCGCTAGCTAACGATACGATTATATTGTGACCAATAAGATATTTTGCATGTTAGTTCTGAGACTGTCAAATAATTCTAATCCTTTTCATAGGACTTAAGGTAGCAATTCGTTTGTCATAGATTCTTTTTGCATAACCTAAGGTATTTCTCAATCTTGTGGTTGTAATGCAATTTTTACTAAACCCAATCTAGCAAGAGATGCAGTGAAGATGGGTATTAAAGGCAACTCGCATGCTGTAATATGAAAAGCAGCTTTCTGACAATACTTCTATATTTACGGTCTCAGCTTTTAGCAATGTGTAAGAAATATTAGCAAGCGTAAATTGAAGGCCCATTGTATCTCTTATATTTTTATGGCCTCTCGCTTTAGATTAATGAATGTGCGCACAAAAAAATGAACATATTACCACGGTAACAACATATCCTGTTTTCATAAAGTTGGGCTCTGCCTAATTGTGAGTTGAAACAGAAGTATTGGCGTATGACACTATTCAAAGTAGGGTGTGCTCAAAAATCGAACTAGTGCAGTGTGTTTATACATCTTTTGCCAAAAGTAGATCTTCTTATTTGATTACATTATTTCCCTTATTTATACAAATAAGTAATTGAAAAGAGATGTTTTACATTTAACATTGTCAAACAATTCATACCCAAATATAATGTGTCGATAACCCTGTTAAGCGCGGTTAGGCTAGTCTCTAAGTTTTCATAGATGACCTGCAGATAAGCCTGCTATATAGAGCTCTCTTTTACTTTTCCCAATAACTTTTGATTGAAGTTCTTGGCAATGTTTTTAAGATATTTTATCTCAAAGTCATGTTTTACCGAAATACCCAATGGAACTGGTTTTATCCGTAACTAGATTTATTTGTGTAATCGTTTGGTTTTATCTCGTTATGGAGCGTTATGGTAACAACTACGGCATGGGTTAGTTGGCTGAAAGCATCAGATAATTTTTCGCTGTTCCTGGTCAATTATAAAAAAGGGTAATCAATTAATTATCACTGTTTATTAACTGAAATTGAGACATAAGTTATGCCCTTTACCTGAGAATATAAGAATAGTATAGTGTTATCATTCTGCAATGATTTTCATATAAAATACACAATTAATGTGTAGATATATATGAGAAAGAAAGTAGTTCGTATACGATACTGAGAGGAAGTAGACCACGAGAATGTCACGGTAATATAAAGTTTATACACTGGCGATTACTACTTGATCTGTTGACGATGTTTCTTTAACTAGATTCGCCATTTCGAGATCGCTATCGGAAACTGATATTGTTAAAAGCTTAGCTGGTGAAAGACTAGTTCTACGCCATTAGTGCGGTTAATCCCAGATTGCGACTAGCATAGAGTGTCGTAGTAATTGAATTTAAGTAACCGCGAGATCCTGATTCTTCACAAATAATATGTCTGTCAAGCTTGTTGTACAACGTCATTATCGACGGCGTTCTTGATGGCACAGGGTATGCGAAGCTAAATTTTAAGTGCTTCCATAAATTTTGGCACTCGAAAAGTGAATATAGTCGAACTTCAATAGTAGCCGCAAAACAATTCCGCTCATACTACTAATGATACTTGAGTAGGAACATCGCGAACTGGTGCTACGAAGCATATCACAGTCTTCTACTTTCTTAATGTATTAGCGAATGGACGATTTATTGTGTGTAGTTATAAACGCATTGGTTCAAAGTAGATCACCAAAAGAGCCTACACAGTTATTTCATGACAACACATCTCGTTACCAGTCTCGGCAGACAAGTAAATATTATCTGGCCAGATAACTAGCTACCGACTGCACGCACGGAGCACCATTGTCTCCTAAGTACTCTAATTTGTGGGTGATGCGCAGGGTCACAACTCTCACGATATCTTACTTCGTAGAGCGGTGTTGGTCCTGGATCGAGCCCCGATATTGAAGAGCGAACGACGTAGCCGGTTAGCATCACACTAGGACTTTACAATGGCTCTTCCTTGCGGGATCCCTCTATCAGATACACCATGATTGTATACCAGTGGGCTATCTTTCTCCTCTTGCCCATCGAGGGCTTACAACTACTTTTCCACTTTTTCAAATTCTTCCATCTGCCGGATCAGCACTGAATCAATCCTAGATGGTTGCTTCTGTTTGTAACTTACAGACACTATTTCTCCGAGCACCCCTCGTTTTTCCATTATATATTTTTACACGAATATTCAATTTCCACCACTCACGGCAGAGCCCTAATCAAGAAAGGACGATGTGGTACAGGTTTAAACTGTTGGCTCTAAGCGTGCGCCAGGATCACTAGCGCATATAAAACCTATTGTGAGTGAAGTACAGTATATTAGATTCTAAAAAGAAATGCACGCTCCACAACTGCGTGGAAGATATAGCTCATTACTTCTTTTCCTCTCATTAATCACACAGCGGTATGGCAAAACATAAGGTCTGCTCCTGAATACTCTCTCCTGGTTTGCATAGGATTTCGTGGAGCTCCGGGCCCAGACATGCACTTACCCTGCTGAGAAGCCTCTCCCAGGCGTGCCATTTTAAATTAAATTTAATAAATTATATAAGATAAAATGTAAAACGAGTTACTTGTAGAAATGGGCTAATTAGATATATACTAAGTATCAATATACATACTACATACTACATATCACCTCAATGATTACTTGTATAAATTCATCTCTAAAAATCAATATACTTAATATTAGATATGCTGAATAGCTGCTGAGTTCTTAATTCTAGATTGTACTACATGTTGTATATAGCTAATGACATTAGATATTTATATTTCCCAGTTATAGTAGAGACCACGCTAAGATTATAAATCAAGTACCTGTCATAAGAAGTTGTATTCAGAGCTCAATAGCGTTTGACAGTTCGTGATGAGTCCCATCTCTTTGCCTATGTACTAATGTTGACTGCAAATATTTATATTATTTCTTTTGACTGCTCCCGAGTAACCCATTTTTACAATATTAAATAAGAAACTCTAATTTTTTGTCTCTTATGCAATAGCCTGATTAATAAATAATAATTACTTGCTAAAGCAGATCTCTCTCTCTAAATCGCCATGTTCATATCCGTATGATATATTAATAATTCTTTATTTCGTACTCCTTCTGTATGTACTTAAAGCGTGCAAATACAATGGGTGTGTGAGTCAGTTGAGCTTTCTAGCGTGTTAATGTGATGGATGACAGAATTATATATGAGCAATCCATTATTCTTCATAATACGGTGTTTGTTCAATCTCGTAAAATTATATTATATAACTATACTTACTTACTTCCCCCTAATTTATTTCAAAATATACAAATTATTGATGCGTTTAGTTATTAATATTATATTTATACTTAAGATATCTTATAATACATTATTTAATTATGAAATCATTAATGGTTTAATAGTTAGTGAGTATTATATATGTATATAACTACTATATATGTATATGTTATACATAGTTAAATTAGTAAATATATTAATATTAGTAACATAATTAGCACTTTCTCACTCTGAGCTATATATATACTATTTATATTTATTATATTATATTAGTGCCAGTTGATAGGTTGATCATTTTGATATATATTATTTTCGGAAAATCTTCCTCCGCCAGGACTCCACTGATAATTCTTAGATGTTTTATTTGTTAACTGAAGGTCAGATACCTTTACCTATATAATGGGGACTAAAATGACGATATCTATACCGCTTATATCTTAATTGAAATCATTAGGAGAACTGATAGTTGTTTTCCTTCGCAACAAATCTAACGATTCTTCATTATAATGGTATAAATGGTTCTCAGGCATTTTAGCATATTATGTACTGTATTTAAGAACAATATAATTTTTATACATAATTAATATTATTTCAAAATACGACTTGTTTCAATAATTTTATTGTTTGCCTCAGAGTGTAATAGAGAGTATAGCAATTTTTTCAGATAAATCCATATAATGATGACAGTTCATCAATTGATTGAGATTCATTTAATAACTGCCTCATCAAGCCACGGAGGCCTTGTTGAAGCACTTCCGCCGTACGCCCCCTGGCGGCCGATCACCGTTCGCCTTCCGCAGTCCAACCATAAAAAAAAAAAAAAAAAAAAAAAAAAAAAAAAAAAGCACCGATCAGACACGTCCGAAGCCGTCGCTGACTCGGTCACGACCAGCTAACAACGCTCTTCGTTCAAAAATTACAACTCTAGGCGAGCACAAAGTGAGACAAAAAGAAAATGGAAATAAAAAAAAGATAAAAACATGTCAAGCAAATAACATATAAAACGATAATTGAGACCTAGGAAGCTATCTGTTAGAAAGTTATATAATATATTTAATACAACTTACTGATTTAATTACGCAAAAAAAAAAAAAATGTAGAGAAGAAAAAGTGTAAGTGAAAAAACGGAATATAAAACTAAGTATTGATAAGCTAGATAGTTCAAAGTCCAAAAAAAGATGTAGTTTTAAGAATTTTAAATAGAATTAAATTATAATAGTTCAAAATATTTATATTATTTGAAAAAAGATTTATATTTATAGTTCAAATTGAGCACAAGCACTTAAGAATCCAGAGTTTAAATGATAAATAGAGACAAATATAAAAAAATGTAGTATATATAAGTAGAAGCTAAAATTAGAAACTAATACTTAAGCTAAGATAATATATAATTGATGAAAAAAAAAATATAATATTGTAGTTAGTAATCATGACCTTTTTTCATATAGATGTAATTGAATATAGCTCCTGTTATTAAATATTTTAATTCAATATAATAACTATGTGAAAAAAAAATCAAAATAAACAAAATATAAAATTAGATAATAACATTACTATTCCTTCTTTAATTTAGCTTACGTATTTACATAAATATACGATAATCAAGGCTCTTTTCTATTTACTCAGATATGTGACTTGTTAAGAAATACAGTAGAACAGACATATACAAGTATGTCAATTGATCAGTTCTGTTCTAACCACAGATGTGCAATGAAATCAAGGGAGAACCTGGACCTCAAAAAGAAAACTACGTAGCTTCCATAGTTTTCCAAAACCACAATCAAAGAGAGTATCACAATCGATTGGTATCACAAATATATATACAACGTAGGCTAATTTATGCAGCTCAGCAGGCAATTTTGGCCACGTGAAGAGGTATCGTTGTCACACTAAACCTCTCAGAAAATGCCTCCACATTATTTTGGACGTTCACTTAACAAGCAAGTTCTTCTTGCAACATACCGACTGCCAAAGAAAGTTTGATGGAGAGAGAGGAGTCGGTCTAGTTGCTGTGGAGCGTTTAAAGCCCGCTATGGAGACGAAAACAGTCATTTGCGTACTTAGAAAGCTGCAGAAATTGAAAGACTATGAGGCGGAGTGCCATAAAGAAACAAATACATTAATCATTATAACAAATGAATGAACTGTTTGAAACAGTGCAGCCCTAATTTATGTGAAATTAGTGCCTGAATGGATGTTGTACAAGAGGAGTGAGACCTCTACAAACCCTGCAAATTAATAGAAAAGCAATATAAGAGGACAGGTTGTTGATTATATCCATTCGTGGGCAAACGTGCTGGTGACCAAGACCAAGCCCACTCCAATATCCAAGCAGGAGGACAGAAGAGCAAGAGTGGGGAAAGCAGACTGATGTCGAACAATTACTAGCCTCCACTGCTGCCACTTTGTTTGTGTTCCGAAAGTATAGATAGCAGCGGTCATAGCCATCACCGGACAACAGAAGATACAGATGCCTTGGAGAAGTGAAGAAGTTGTGGCGGATCATGCAACGAGCGCAAAAAAGAAGCACTATGAATCCCAACAAGGGCATTTGCAAGATGTCTTGTTACAAAGCTCAAAGCTGTTGTCCCACAGAGCAGCAAAGGTGTGCCGCCGCCAGCTTTCTGGTGAGGGCATTGAAAATCCCAACCCCATATGTCAGTCAGCAATCTACAAGTCTATGTAAACAAGAGCTACTCACAGATGAAGAAGCACTTGATGAGCACGCTTTCGATTGCATAGAGAATGTGAAGCATAAACATTTTGACTGCAAAACACATTTGATGGGCTCCTTGATTGAAATTATGAGGAAGTGGTTCCTTCAGAATGAAGCAAAAATTTTAAGTTACTGCACCGCAAATATGAAAGAGATGTGAAAGGCTACAACACCGAGAGGACTTCGGCCATTTGATATAGAAGAGGCGATGCAAGCTAAGTAGAGGGTATCGCTCAGACAATGCATATAGGTGAACGATGTGTTGAGACACTGGAGCAACAACAAGCGTATGATACCGACACAACTTGAGAAGTAAACCAGGAGCGACTTGTTGTCTCTGGGCAAATAACAATAGCAGCAAATGTTTATCGGGAAAGAAAAGGTTTTTACTCAACCAAGGAATCACAAGATAACCAGTTGCCTAGCTATCACTCGATGTATAGATCTCTGCGTGTTCTTCGCGTTAGGAGTGTGTCAAGGGACGCATGTGAATGCTACTCAATGGGATCACAAGATAAACACGAACATTGCAGGATTTTGAATGAACAATTATGGATAATTGAAAGCAGGCCTTCAGCAAGGTGAAAACTGAGATTCAGGAAACAGTGTGGCTGTGAGCGAACATGAAGCTCTTCTCTACCACCTACTCGTGGTTTCCCCTGTGACTACACTTGAGAGGAGATGAGATCCCCTTCTTGAAGTTTCACAGATCTCAAGATAATCAGCAATGCACGCGGAAATCTTTTTGAGACGTTGCCATACATGGACTTAGACCCTTTTCTTGCGTTTCATATTAAGCTGATGCAGCGGTGATAACACCGAGAGGACAAGGACCAGGATGAACGCAAGTTGTAGTCACTTTTCAGTTACGGTGTATCTGATTGTGACTCGATGGAAATAGTGATACAGTCCACTGGTTAGTAGCAAATTGTTCAGCGCTTGAAGATTTTGACAATGAACTATCATGCCAGTGTCTGGAATGATACCCCAAACGTCTCAACATGCTTGAAACCCACTGGGAGAAACAGGCATGAAGATCTACCAATCAACAATTGCCAGAAAGCAACCGGGCTGTGAGCGGTTGCGATCAAAGTTTATGCAAACACTTGACAGCGAGCTTACCTGCCTGCAACAAGGAAAGCCGTGCCCAATTGAGATTTCATTCTCTGCTTCTTATACATTATTGTCGGTAAAAAACAATGAGGTTTGGTACTTTTTTTTTTGTGTTACCTTCCCGTGATATAATTTTGTGTATTATATGTGACATGATAAAGGGTTGTGTTCAATTGTATTACGATATCGTACTGCTATGACAGTGACGTTCCATAATATGTGGGCAACAAAGACGCTGATAAAAAAATTATTTTAAAATCATTTTTATCTAACATATTTTTTTATCAGATTAAATATAATTTGATAATTATTTATAAGATTTATTAGTTAATATACTTATAATGTGATAAGCTACCTGAACACAATAATGGATGACAGCAGAGTGCCGACGGTTGCATAACAAACTGCGGATGACCGATCTGATACTATATATTATATATAGATAATATGAAAATATATTATAATGGAATTATAAATTATATATATATATATAAAGGATATACGTATATATCGTAACACGACTGGGATAATAGTATGATAAGGCTGTAGTATATAGGCCTTATAGCTATATTAATAATACTACATGGATATATATATATATATATATATATATCAGACTATATATGTTATATATCTACTGATACTTATAGCCCCCTAAATAAACGGTTAAGTATGTATATATATTCTATTTTATGCTTAGTAGTATATATATATAGATACATAGTATATAATACATATTATATATAGTGGACATAAGAAGTTGAATATTGTAATATAAAGAAAGAATATAGTAAAGATAGATATAATAATAATAAAGAGTATAATAATAGTATATATGCGGACCACGTTTTTTTTCTCAACATTTAACATTCAAGATTTAAGATTTAATCTAGGAAACAGGCTTCTGGAAACTTGACCTAACAGTAAGATCCGGACGAGAAAAACAGTTGCATGAAAAAAGTTCATAACCGTCATATATAATAATATAGTAATTGTAATTAATAATTACAAGTAATAATCCAGAGTTAAATGTGAGATGCTCTGTATCAGCAATACTACGTACCTAATCTCACAGTATCAATATATATAGTTATATAGTGAAGGAACATATAATATTATAAGTAGTATAGCTATATATATTATATATATATATATATATATATAAATAAGAGGTACTAAATAATAATATATATAATTTTATATATATAATATAATAGTATATATTATAATATAGATAGGGAAGAGATCAGTAATAGTACTATAATATAAGGGGTACAGGTATAAAGTATGTAGTCAAGTTCCTATGATATGATAATTATATATATGTAGTATATATATATATATATATATATAAAGTATAGGACATATATATATATATTTAAAATAAGTAGTTCAATAGTATATGTACAATAGGTATATCATTAATTCATTCAAAAAGGGCTAAGGAAGTAGTTATAAGGTACAGTTTATATATATATAATAGTATAATATATATATATAGGTTATATATATAATATAATATAAAATCAACAAAAAGGAATATAACCAAAGTATATCAATAGAGAAACATGAAATATTTAACTATACATCAGATAATAATCTGCTGGACCAAAGGGTAATTGCCATTCATTTGTAAATATGAAATAGCTAAAATTTTTGTCTATTTTGAGAATTCGTTTGCGCAATTATTAGATACCATTATTAATGTTAGTTTTTATTAATTTTGGCAATGGTATAATATATAATTATTATTATTATATATTATTATTAAAATATTATTGATGTTATTTGTATTATTATTATATCATGATATATATATTATTATTTTATATATTATTAATTTTATAGATTATTATTATTTATATATATATTATGTATTATGTATTTATTTTATGACATGTGGGATTATTCATTATTATTATTGATTATTATTAATTAATTATTATTTATTATTAGTATATGAAAGTATAATGATAATATATTACATATATATTACTATAGCCAAAAGAGCAGACGGTTATTATAAAAAAAAAGAAATCTTATCTAAAATAGTGAAAAAGGGATGTCAGACTCTACTAGAAAGACATCTATACACTGAAAGGAAATAAGCGTGAAAATATATGTAGAAATAAGCGTGTAACTTTCTAGTAAACTAAACTTTGCATGATAATCAGATTCAGAAAGAGGGTGAAATATGATAAATTCTAAGAGAAAACTTTCAAGCGATGAATAGCAGTCTCCTTTAAATAAGATATAGAAAAAACTAGACAGAGAAGGGGCTGCTGCTGTAGTTGGGAGTAAAGGGTGAAGCTAAATACATAAGATATAACGACAAGGACATTAAAATGCACAAGTATCTCTTAAAAAAATCAAGCTTAAACAAATAAACATCAAAATAACAAGTTATATCTCTCGTTTTTTACATAATACTATTATTTTAAAATATTCATTATTATTGTTGGATAATTATCATCATTAGATTATTATTATTATTTATTATTTTATATAATTATTGTATTAGTAATTATTATTATTATTGAGTGATGATTTAGCAGTTTAGAAGGGGTTGCTCATATTAATATTATATATTCATATTTTTAATGATTATATTATTATTTTATTATTATTATTATTATTATTTAGTATTAATAGTATTGATATTTATTATTATTTAATTAATTATGGGGTAAATGTCAAAACGAATAAATGATTAATTTCATTTTAACTATATACTTAATATGTATGTGAAGAAATTATAGGACAAACTCATTTGAACTCTGAAATTTAATTATTTTTTTTATTGAGATATGATTATCTTACAATAAATTAGCCTTCGTTATCAATTGGTTTGTTCCTTTCTTCTTGATACGTTGACAGCTCTCGCTATTACCTGAATTCTCCTTCGTTTGCATTTTCTTCTTCTTCTTCTTCTCATTCTTCTTCTTGCTTCACGTTTTCTTCATTCTATTTTGTTCATTCTTCTCTCGAATTCGTATACGTATCGCTCTCTTCTTATTCTTATTCTCTTTCTTCTTCTCTCTTCTTGTGTCTTCTCTTCTTCTTACTTCTTCTTCCTTCTATCTTCGTGTCTTCTTCTTTTCTTACATTATTCTTTCTTTTTCACTTCTTCCTCTCTATCGTAAAGAAAAGGGAATCATTATTATAATGATAAATGTTATTAATGCACCCTTATGTTGATTTTATTAACATTTTCCGTGATAATTTATTATTATTATTAGATAGAGATATTTATTTATTTGTTTAACTGAAAATTTGACAATTATAAGATTATTTTTTGCGAAATACCTTAAAAATTTAGCATTTTATATATTAATATGATTAAAAGGTGTTTCAATATTAATCGTTAAGTTAAGTCTCTCTCGTTGATATAATTTTTATTATTGATTATATTAATTATTATTTAATATTATTATTATTTATTATTATTATTATTATTATTAATTGAATTTAGAAAAATAATTATTATTATTGATTATTATGTTATATTTCTTGTTATAATTAGAAGTTAGCACTATTACTGCTAATTAGTATTAATTAAATATTTTAAAAATTTAAGAATTATTGTTAAGTTTAGATAATATATTGATTATTATATATATATTTTAATTATATATCGATAATTGATTATTATTATTATTATGTATTATTAAAATTATATTCATTCTTAGAATAGTGATTGATGTACTTATTAGTTGCTTCAAGATTTATACTGACTATTATATCATTCTTGTGTATAATAAGTAATTATATATTATTTTGAAACTTTTAACAAGAAAGATATGCTTGAAGCGTAAAGTTGAAAGTTTTTGATTGGAGAGTTTCTAAGGAAAAGAAAGAGGACAAAGAATGTTTTAAAAGTATTCACGGATGATTACGAAAAAAATTGTCAAAAAAAGATGAAATGTCCTAATGTGAACTTGTGATTTAAAATGAATAATAATTAGTTTAGGTAATATTCATAATATCAATAGATGAAATAACTAATATATTGAAATATTAATGAATAAATAATAATTTATAAAATATCATTAAAAAATTATATAATACATTAAATAATTAATAATATCATTAATAAAATTTGTTAATAATACATAAAAGTCTAAATAATAATAATAATAATATATAATAATAAATAATAATTAATAAATAGGGTAAGAATAATAATAAGAATAATAATGAATAATAATTAATAATATAATAATAATAATAATATTTTGTAAGAAAAAATCAATAATATTAATAATAGAGTGAGTGAATAATAAATAATAGATAATAAAAGAGTAATATAAATAATAATAATAATAAAATAATAATAATAATTAATAAAAATGATAATAATAATAATAATAATTAAATAATAATAATTAATAATAATAATAATAGATATTTTTATTTATTAATATAATGCTAATATAATACAATTAATGATAATAAGTGATAATAAATAATAATAAAACTAACAATGAGAATAAAATAATATAAATATAGATAATAAATATAAGAATAATAAAATAATGAGTAAATAAGAATAAATAATGTAAATTAATAATCACTCTACTTCATAGAATACGTAATTAATAATAATAATAAAATAATAATGAGAGTGTAATTATAATAAATAATAAACTAATGAATGATCCTGTAAACAACTAAGTAAGATAATAAATAAATCAAGAGAAAGAGAATAGAAAGAATAATAATAAATAATAATGGAATATAATAATAATTAAAAAATAATAGATAATAAATAAGTAAGTAATAATAAGATAATAATAATACTCAATGAAATAAAATAACTGATATAGAATAGTGAAATTAATAATAATAATGAATAATGTAAAAGAATAATGATTTTAAAAATATTAATAATGAGATAATACATGAAAGTACGTGAAGGATTGCAAATACATAAATAATAATAATAATAATAGTAATAATAATGAGATAATAATAATAATTATAATAATTAATATAATACGTTAATCAATAAATAAAATAAATAATAACTAATTAATAATAATAAACACAAGATATAAAAATAAAATAGTAATAGAAAAATACGTGGTTTCTACTCTGGAATCATACGTGTTTTGATTAGTAATAAAATATTAGTGGAAGATATAAAATATAAATGAATAATAAATAATATAATAATAATAATAATAATAAGTAATATTGTAATTTATAATAATAATAGATATGTAATTTCAAAAATAAATATTGTATATAAATTAATTCATCACTAAATACTCAAATAATAAATAAGTATATATAAATATTATTAAAATATTATATATTATATATTTATTAAATTAATTAATATTATTAATAGTATTAAGATTAAAATTATTAATGGTAAAGATTACTCTCTCTCTCTCATTTATTATTATTATTAATTAGTATTTGAAGACTTATTGATAAAATGTAACATTGAGATTAATTATTGGACCTCCTAATATAGTATGTATATTATATAGTTTTTTAATTATTATTATTATTATTATTGATTTTATTATTAATTATTATTATATTATTATTATTATTATTATTATTTTCATTATTGATCATTATTATTCATTATATTATTATTATTACTATATTGATTATTAGTTATTATTATTATGTATATATTATATATTTATAATTATTGATTGATTATCTATTATTATCATATTAATTATTTATTTGATGTTATATATTATTATTATTATTGCAATATATTCTGTAATATTTGCAAATCATTAGTGTCATGATATATTGATTATATATATAATAATTAATTCAATTAATTATTATTATCAGGATCTATTATTATTATTATTATGTCATTAAATTCATTTTATAAATCAGTCCTCATTTTTAATGATATATTAATTATCATTATTATTATTAATAATTTTTATTATGTACATTAATTATCAAATGATTATTATTATTATTATTATTTATTATTATTATTAATTATATTATTATTATTAAATTATTATTATTATTATTATTATCATTATCATTCATATCATTATTATTTATTATATTTTATTATTATATTTTATAATAATAATACATTCGTTTTTCAACAAATTACTTATTATTATTATTATTATTAGTGTATTATTATTATTTGTGAATAATGTATGGAATTATTTAAAAATTATTAGAAATTAAGCTTTTAAGGGTAATTTTATTATTATTATTATTATTATTATTATATGTTGCTTAATTAATTATAAACGAAAGATAATAATAATTGCTTTACTACCAGCTTACAAACCACTTCCCAGAGAAAGGAGGTTAAGACCCTAATGGCAGTAGGGAGTAGAACACTCTTCTGAATCTTCCTCTATTTTCCAAGACTCCATTTTCCCTCAGCTCCTGCAGCGAGGGCATTCAATGTATTTAAACTCAATGAGTCCGTACTACCGAGCTATATCATACTCTGTCTATAAGTTTTCCTCTTGTCACAAGTTCTCCGCTTCCAGTCTCAACTCCCATCTCCTTCTTGGCCACTCTCAACCTCTTGCTGTCCTCTCAAGTGCACGCCCACCATCTCAAAATCTGGCCCCATCCATCTTTATTCAATATAGCTTCCACTCCAACACTCCTCTCTTATGGCTTTCGAAATTCTCATATCTTTCTTTCTAGTCTTATGCCCAATTAGTCGCTCTCAAAAGGTAACATCTTCGCCAACTGTTATTCATAGCAATGTCCTCTTTTTGTAGTCCATATCCATCGTCTTCTGGCTTCAAGTATCAGTTTAAAACGGGTTAGACACACCCTCAATATCACCACATTAAAGTTTTCACCTCCAACTAGCAGGTGGGTTAATGGTCTTATATTATATTCAGTATGAGATACACTGCTTTTACAGCTCCCCCCATAAGACATTCCTTCTTAAATCATCTTGGTAACATTTCTCCCTCTCTTCCAAAGATACTCCATCCACAAAATGACGCCTTACATTTCTCTAACATTCTTTATCTCAGCTCTCTCCCTCCTTCCTCTCTACTGACCACCATGATCTCCGTCTTTTCTTTGTTCATAATCAAACCGGCCTCTCTAAGCCAATTCGCAAAACATATCACTACCTCTCTCAACCTGTCTCGCTCTTCACTCCAGCATGCCAAATCACCCGCATATACCAAAATATCACCATCCAAATCTCCAATATCCTCTCTCACCATTTTTATCACTACATCCAGATTTGATACAAACAAAATTATTGACAACTCGCTTCCTTGTATAACCCCTATTCTCTCCTCGAACCATCCCTTATTTTCATATTCTATTCTTACATTACGTTTAATATTATTATACAAACTCTTCAGAGCTACTCTCAACTTTCTACCCACTGCATATTCTCTCTCCAGCATTCTCCACAGTCTCTTTCTAGGCACTGAATCGAAATCTTTCTTCAGATCTATGAAAACTATATATGCTCTTTGTTGAATGTGCGTCATACCTGTGATTTCCAACGCAATTCTGGTAGAGCAGACAGATGGTCCGTCGTGCTTGTGGTGCTTTCTATAAGCGCGTGGTCGTGCCTGCGTCGGTCCCCCAGTCTTAGGGGCTCGGTACTAACTTATTACAAAAACGGAAGTTGGACTCAACCTCTATCTCTGAAGTGTTTCTCATCAAGAACATGTATTATGTGCCAAGTGGTCTTCAACAGAGAAATTTTATTCTGTAGTATATTGTGCAGTTCCATGTATGCTCCTTGATACACTTACGATGGATGGTGGCACTATAATTGACTTTCGTCATCCTTCTGGTACTTTACTTTCGTTCCAACACCTATATTTAAACGAGTTGTCAGAAAGAATGGTCTTTATCATTTCATTTTCTTCTCCTCCTTCTTTGTCAATTCTAATGGTATCCCAATGTTCCCCCCGGTGCACTTACCGTGTCTATCATCGCTTTTAGAAGATACACCTACTAATTCTTCCATAGTGATTTCCTCCTCCTCCTCCTCCTCATCTTTCTCTCCCTCTACCATGGTCTTCTTCTTCTCCCCATACTACCCCTGTTGCATTCACATGTTTGAGCAGTCTCTGAAGATGGCTTCCAGTCCATCTTTGTTTGTGTATCTATGATCCACCAAAACTTTCTCCTTGCTTATCCTTGATGTTACACACTTGTCCTCTTATGATACCTCTAAATTATTTTGCCAAGGCTAAATACTTGCATTCTTCTTTCTACCCTCCATCTTTACTATCATTTCTTCACCTCTCTCACTTGTCGCAGCCTCCTTTTTTACTCTTCTGGGTTAAACGTATCTACTGACCTTCTTATGTGCTGACAAACGACATATGAAGCCACTTGGTTGTACAGTTCATATTTTTTATTCAGCTACCTTCTTAATCAATAACTGTTTGTCCTCGTTTATTGCCTCCTTCCATTCTTTTAGTGCGCCACAACGTATCATGTGCCTTATTCTTCGTTCCTCCGTACCCATTCTTTAGATAGGTTTCCCTGCTACCTTTTACCGTTTCCCTGTATTTTCTCCCATATCTCCTACATCCTTCTTCATCTAATTGTTCTACGAAACTTCAATTATTTTTCCAAGTTTTAATATTTTCGCGGTGATCTCTGTCACACCTCAGTGATTCCAATCTTGAATCACATTGTCTCTTTCCGTGGGTATTTCTGCAGCTTTTCTGCCGTTTCAACAACCAGTGATACCATGTCAACACAACAATCTAATTATCCAATAAATATTCCATTGTTACTCAGGTATTACTTCACATTTCGCGTTATTTAGCTATTAGCCTACTATTCAGACAAATATGATTATAGTCTACAATGGATTCTGGTCGTAATAACTCCTGCGATATTTGTTCACCATTTGATACCATTGCTGAACTCTATGTGAGTCCCTTTGTTGAGGAAAAAAAACCATTCGAATGATTCATCATCCCTAATCAGGACAGGAAATCTTATCGGAACAGTCTCTTCCTTACAATAATTCCTTGTCTTCCTTCTCCATACATTCTCATTTCCTATTCTCTCACCTTCGTTCTTTCTTCTTCCCTCTCTTGCTTTGAAATCTAAAACCAGCAGCAACAATACATCCTCCTCTCTTCTTTCGTCCTCCACCTTCTCCTCCAGCATTTCCATGAACTGTCTCTTTTCCTATACTGGGTGTCCCTGTTGCGGCAAATAATCCTGATTGAAGTGGTATCTCTTTCCCTTGATCAAAAGTTATAGAATTTTCAAACCAATGGTAAAAATTTAATTGCATTTGTTGAATTGTAATGTGAATTGTAAGCTGATTTTTCTCTATAGTTTGAATACACTTGTTTGAAGTTTACTCTATAATATGAATACTGATTTAAAACCCTCGCTTTGATATGAATCATTAGAAATTAAATTTTTTTTTTCTTTTCGGCTTTTTACTGGGGCAAGAGTGCCCCCACGATTGTTGCTTGAATATACCTTTAGGTGACGCGCAATATAATTTTAAGAGCACTATTGAAATTACTAAATGAAAAACAAAACAGTTTCCTGGGTCTTTTAACTAAAGGTCTGTTAACTTCCGAGACTAGTCTTGAGTATTGAAGCAATTTGAATTTCGGCCGTTTCTTGCAGCCTATCCTGCCCTTGCCAGAGCTCCATTACCCGAACCTAGGGTGCAGGACGAGAACGTTTAGTTGAACTTTGCACCTCCCTAATAATATAATAATAATAATATTATATAATATTATGAATAATAATTATACATACATAATAAAATAATAAATACATTAATGATATAATAGATAATAATAATGCTCTCAATATAAGAATAATTAATTAAATAGAATAAATACAATATAGATAAAATAAATAAATAGAGAAAAACAGATTAATAAATAATAATCAAAACAATTTATCAGCCATAAATGAGTGGGAGGCCTCGCCAAAAGGGACTCAAGCTGGAAACGAACTCTGGAATTCTTACTTGTTGGAAAACCGACTGTATCACTCTCCTACAATATCTATTATACAATAGTTCTGATAAATCGAATAAAAAGAATTTTTTTACACCTGCGAAGCTTTATTAATAAATGAATCTAATTATCATTAACATCTCTGCCATATAAAATTAAATGATATATAATCCACAACAAAAATTACACCGGACTTGCCCCTTTTTTGATATTTTGATCTTAGAAAAAGAATCTGTTCTGAGTGTGAAGTGCAAATACAATTATATAGCTCCAAGTCACATGATATCAAGATAGACCTATCACTATCTCACACTCAAACTATGAGTTTAGGCTTAGCAAACAGAAACTGTTCGATAGTGATGCAAACACTCATATTAGTCACATTAGTAAGTATTGACACATCACAACACACTATTGATGTTTATGAGTATGCTTTAGAAACAAATAAGTTCTGAGTTTAGTCACATACATCTATATATCACATTGACAGTGGAAGAACATCCAACACAAGAATAAAAAACAGAATATGATATGTTTTTTGCTTACAGTAAATGACATGAATCTATGCTCTAAGTGAGTCAAACTCATAATATATATTTAACATATAGATATGGATAAAATAATAATATATACTTATTTCTAAAACACATAACAGATTGCCTTGAATCAAGAGATCAATATATCAAAAAATATAAATTAAACAAAATACTTAAAACAGAATAATGGTTGTGATGGACTGTAAAAGTCTTAATGTGACTAAGTCGTTAGTTATATTATGTAGTTCTTCTTTTCTTCTATCTTTATATCTCTCTTCTTCTATATCTATCTTCTATCTATCTCTTCATTCTTCTTCCTTCCTTAGTCTTCTTCTTCTTCTTACTTTCTCTCTCTCTCACTCACTTATATATCATTACTCTCACTTTCACTTATTTAATTATAAAGATAAATACCTCTTATCTTCTTCTTCTTCTTCTTCTTCTTCTTTCACTTATCCTTCTTTTACTTTCTTTATACTATTATACTTCTATCTTATCTCTTATCTTCTCTATCTTGCCTTACATAGTTCCTTTCCTTCTACTATTTTTTCTATCTTTCTTCACTTCTATCTTACTTATCTCTTTCACTCATCTTCTATCTTCTCTTCTTCTATCTTTACTACTTTCATTTCTTTCTTCTTTTGATCTTACTTTACCTTTTTCTTTCTATATTATACTTCTTCTTCTCCTTCTTCTTCTTCTTTAATACTGGTAAATGCGTAACATGCACCTGGAAACAGAAAAGTAGTAGAAAATATGACTCAAGTCGACAAAAAAGTCATTTACCTATATAATATATTTATATATATAATATAGTATATACTCCATATTATATATATATATACTCTAGCCTATTATTATATATATATCCTATACTAGATATATTTTGTTGCATTTATTATTATTATTATAGTAAATAAAGTTTTCTAAAAAAATTTTAAACTCTGGATAAACTCATGTAACAATATATGATAGATTATATATATATAGTCAATGATTGAGTATATCGATATATTACTATTATATCATTAAGTCATCTCGTCACTTAAAGAGTATTAATAGTATAGTTTAATTTATATTATACTACCCTTATTTTGCCCAGGTAGTAAGTATTTACATATACCTTTACTCATTATACTCTATACTACATACATAAACTATATATAATATATATATATATCATATATATATAGTATTATATATATATATATATATATAGATGCTAGACAATTTATTACACTATTTGTTTGCTTCAATTGTATACATATCATTTTTTTTTTTTTATATGAGTATCTATTTTATTTATTTTGTCATACTCTTGGTGAAAGATTAAATCCTTTTATTTTGTCAACTCTACTCCATACATATATATTCAGTTATAAGTTTATTATTGATTTTTTTTGACTATAGTAGCAACAAACAAAAGACATATCAAGACCGTGCTAGAGAGTGAACTAGTCTTGTGTGCGGGGATTCTCAAACGATCTTTGTTAGGTAATGCCTTTTCCTAATTTCATCATACACACTATCATCTCAACACAGAGATTAAGTATAATACTACACCTATACATCAGACAGTTTCATCACATCAAGCGATACCAATTAACAATCTGAATCAATCATAGCATAATAGACAATTTCTCTGTATTTATTACGAATGCTCCGAAGTACATAAGAGGTGTGTCTAATATCAAGATTAACCAAATCTTTCTTTCTAAGTGATGTTTAGATGCATAAAAGGAAACTATTTTATCTTGTTTATAGTGAGAAACTCACAAATATTCGTCTTTCAGTTTTTTTGTTTAATTCGGATTCGCTAGTGGGTGAAGAGGGGCCAGTTGGGTGTAGATGGGTAGGCTTGGACTAAAGGACAATGTGTCATTTTCGTGTTTTCTTTTTAGTTTTATATCAGATCCTGTTTAACATTTATTGACCGACTTTTATTTTAAGAATGCATCTTTATGCTTATAGTTTTATATCATATTACGGGTTCATCGGTTCGATCTTCTAATAATAAACATCTTTACACTTTTATAACAACATCTTGCACTTTCATTCATCTGATATTTATAAGTTGAGTTTGAAGAATCATTTAAGATATGATGGCTGAAATTTGAACTCGGCTTTTAATTTTATAATTTTGAATGTTAGTATTATTATTATTATTATTTATATGCTATTCACATTTGAGGTGTGTGAGGTAACTAGTAGTTTAGGGATTTTCTGTTAAACTTCTTTATTGTTATAGTTCCTAATCACGATTCATCGGTTTCATCGGTTAGGATTCATTAATAAAGTCTGATTAAAATGATTTTTGATAGTAAGGTCTGTTTTGTTTTTAGTTCCCTTTAACCATGTAATTATTCTTACTAAATTATTAATCTCCTATTCTTCTTTATTAGACTATTCTTATTTTAATTATTATTATTATTTTATTACTCTACACTATCTTTATTCATTATTATTTATTATATAATTACTTTCATCTTATTGATCTCAGGGTGTGTTGAATTGTTTTTTACAAAAATATGATACACTAATGCAACTGAATTCGGAAATGTTTTACACCCATTTAGATAATGAATAAAATTTAAAAAACCTTGATTATTGATTTTTCGATATTTTATAATTAATTGAGTTCATGAGATTGTCAAACACTACCTTGTAATAAGAAATCCTAGAAGTGTATTTATTATATTATTATTATTTATTATTATTATTAATTATTATTATTATTATTTTCATTGGTATTTATTATATATTATTATTATACTAATTATTAATTATTATTATTCATTATTATTAATAATTATTTACATTTTTTTTTAGATAAACTGTCAAAAAAATTTTCTTAAGATGCACTATGAATTTAATTAATTTGTATTTTTATTATTATTATTTAAATATTTATTTAAATTAGCTCAATTTTACCAGTTTTTTTTTAAGGTTTACACATTTAAACACGAAAGTTGTGTGTTGAAACTGCAAAAGTATGTGTTAGTATTATTAGTTCATTATATATTAAAATTCATTGTAGGTATAATTTTAATAATATTTTTAAATAGAATAAGGTTGAAACTAAAGTATTTATTTTTTAAAGCTATAAGTTGACACTGATAAAACATTTTGGCTTTTCTCCATCCTTATAAAGCAGGTTCATTTTTATTTTTCAAATATGCATCATGAAATATACTGAATTGACGTTTTTGTATGATATATTTAGAAAAGAGGTAAGAGAGTGGGGAAGTGGACCATATACTATAAATACTCATATACATAGGTATTGTTTAAATTTCTTATGATTGTTCAAAATTAAGAGGTTAACTGTTTTTAATTTCTGAGAAAGGTAATATTTATATTATGAGCTATATAAATAAATTAAAAGTTTATTAACTTATCTATCTAGTGCAAGAGACTTGGAAGCGAAAACAAATTTTTTTTAGTTTAAATATATATTTATTTATTATTATTGTTATTAATTATATTATTTATTATATTATTTATAGTATAATTTTTAAGTCTTTGTAAATAATCACTCGAAATCACACAAAGGTAGGTAATAAATTAAATGCACATACTCATACCTTAACCGTTAGAGAATCGAATCCTTTTCTTCTATATTAATAAGTATTGAGTGAATACTGTTGCAATGTTGATAGGGTAACTACAATTGTTTAGTAGTAGTATTATTGAGAAGCTCACATGATTATAAATAAAAATGCACATAATAATTTAATAGAGAATAGATCTATAATTGTAATCATTACTAACTGATATATGTCAAAGTTCAAAAGAATATGAGAAATATAATCTAAGTGACTAGAGAGTATTCCTATGTCACAAACCAAAAGCATGTTTCATTAAATAAATTTTATGTGATATTAATTTAGGTTAGTCATTATATATTAATATGAACAATTTAATTATCAGAGAATCTAGTACACGTGAAGTATTATTTCATATATGGAATTATTATGTTTATTCACTAATTACTTTTTATTTTTTTTAAATTTCATTTAAAAACTAAATTAAATATTATAAATAAATAATTTGATCAGCTCAGAGTTATATCCTTAATTATTTTTCCCCGAATTATTATTTATTGATTAATTATTGAAAGATTAAATATATATTAGAAAACTTCTATTGTGTGAAGCAATAAAAATTTAGAAAAATTTAACGCAGTAGAAATGCTATTATTCTGACTAATCTATATAATATTACATTTATAATCTATATTATTAAGTGCCTTTAATAACTAGTTTGTTGTGATATAAAATTTGTGCGAGAAACGATAGCTTCTTGAGAGAGGGCAGTTTTTATTTATATGTTTAACTTTTCTAAATATAAAATATAAGTCTTAATAGAGAAATAAATCTAATTTTGTATAAAAATTCAAACCTATTGTAAATTTAACGTAACACGTGAAGGAGTTTTCTTGTCAAAATTTCGAACTTTAGAATTTTAATAATCGTGAAGAGAATATTTTATCTGTTTTCCTTTCCAAAGAGAGATTTTATTCTTGATACAAAATTTATTTTTCATAATCTGACAATCATATTTAAATGCTAAACCATCCCACTAGTAGATTACTACTTGGATCAAACTTTATATATATTCCGTATGTTCTATCATTTTGATGTGACTATACTATATCAGAGTATCAAACTTTATTAAAATACATTTAGTGCAGCTTAAACTGATAGGAAGCATACTCTTATCTGATTTTCCTTTCCAGAGTATTTTATTTCTGACTCATACTGATAATTCCTCACCAAAGAATGATTTTATTCTTGCTAAAAAATTTATTTTTCATTTACTTTTGCTAAAGATGGGTTTGGTGACTATACCTAATATCAGCTAGTAAATCTGACAAAAGTCCAATTAAATATAGCTATATAAAAATATAATCTGACAATCATATTTGAATGCTAAACCATCCCGCTAGTAGATTACCTTGTTATTTGTTCTGTTTCTATTGATTAATTATTCTAAGAAACTGGAGAAATGTACTTTTCTGCCTCATTTGTGTTCACCTTTATACACCTTTAACAGGTTTGTAAAATAATGTTGCCCTATCTTTATGTGATTATATCGGCATTGCTTTATACAGTATATGTCTAAATCATTGTTTAATCAGGCAAAATTAAAAATATCAAATAAATTCAAGTAGTTTTGAATTAATGATTTTCTTCTTTGATCCATATAAGATACTGATGGCTTTTCCATAATGAATAGATTAATCTTTTACAATAGTTTTTCAATCTTCCTAAACTGCAGTGTTATGTTTTAGAACTCTTGCATAATATCATTTGATTATGAGTTTGATTGAAGTACTCATACTATGGTAAAAAAAATATAATTGCTTATTTTGACACACCATAGTTAAAATTTGAAAATGGAATCGTTAGGGATTGTTACAGTCTTTACTTAATATTGAACGCCTCGTGGCGTAGGTGCTTACTCGCCGACTCTCATGCGAGAGGATGCTGGTTCAATCCTCCATGTAGCAGTCTGAGTTTTATCTTCCTCGGGGGCAAGAATTATAAATTCGGCTGTGAGACACTTTGTTGGTACAGATTGGGGATAACCGGTCCTTAAATCGATTTTCTGTAGTCCCACTGTGTTAACCTCTGAGAAGGGATTGATTAATCATGTTAAAAGGAAGTTTACTTAATATTGTCTACTATTACTACTCCAGCACTTCTGTTATTATATTCAATTTTATTCTTTATCTTAGCTATTATAGGGACTTCTCATTTAAATGTAATGAAAATCCTGAATTGTTATATTGTATACCATATTTATAGTTTTGAAGCCAGTTTATTCTATCAAGTAAATGTTGTATTTAGTACAAAAGTGGTACACACATTTGACAATGGAAGCAAGCAAAAATTTATTGTACCTAATATTGTAGTTATTGAACCTATATTCATAATCAAGCAAAGTCCTTTTGATGCTAATGAAAAAGAAAAGAAAGAAAATTATAATTTTCATTCAGACTCAGTTCATTAGTACTTACTTCATTATTGGATATTCTTTTATATTAACTAATAATCAAATAAGTAATAACCTGTGATGAAATTGACAAACTAATGTGTAGTATAAAATTTCTTGAGAGTATTTTGTTTTTTTTATTTTATATATGGAGCTGATAAAGATTTTATAGATGTTTTTGCTAATTACTAAATTAAATGTTTGAAAGCTAGTTAAGTAAAAAAACTTTTTTGCTTTATTTTTAACTTTAATAATTAGAATATTTAATTTAAAAATTAATTTAGAATTTTAATTAGATTTCTTTCATATTATTTTTCTCCACGCAAAGTGCTATTCACCCTCAAAGTTTGAAGACTAAATTGATATCATTAAACCGTTGGGGGGAAACCACTGTAGTTAAAGAATAAAACGGGGGAAAATTTGAAAAATTTCTTTTGGAGGGGGGAAAACCAATTTAATACCTTCTTATTTAAAACCCCAATTTTGCCCCCTTAATTCCGGTGGGGGGGACCCTTGTATTAGGAGTACGAATTTCTTGAAATTCTGGAACCCACAGTATAAAAAACCTGGTTGCTATTTTTAAAAAACAAAAAATTTTTTTCCTATAATTTAAAAGGAGGGAACCCCCTGGTTATTTAAAGATTCATCCCCTAATTCCAGTAATTTTAGAATATTTTCAAGGGGGATTTTCGTTTTTTTTAACCCTCTATTACAAAAAGGGCGTTTCCTATTTATACCGTTGGGGGGAAAAACCCTTGGTATAGGAGTACGGGAAAATTTTTCTGAATTTATTTCTTGAAGGGGGCGTTTTTTTTTTGTTTTACCTTTCAATTTTACCGAAAATTTTCCCTATATAAACGTTGGAACCCTTTGTATTAAGGGAGTTGGGCCAAACTTGTCCTTTCCCAAGGATATCAAGATTTTCCGTTTACCTTCTAATTTAAAAAAACCCCAGGGGTTCCTTACGTATATTAAGGGGGGGAAATTGGGGGATGGGTTGTTGGGAAAGGGGAAAAAATTTCTGGAAAGTTCCCCCCAAACCCTAAGGGGATTTTAACCAACCTAAATTAGGTTAGCTTGGTTTGGGAAGGAAAATTCATTTTAAAGGTCTGTTTCTTTGAAGGCAAGGACTTTTTACCAAAGGGAAAAAGGGGGGGAAAAAAAAACTTATTCGATCGGGAATATTTAGGAAAAAATTGGAAAAGGAAGATTAGTGTTTTGTTTTCGAAAAAAATTACCGCGAAATTTTTAAATTCCCCCCCACCCGGGGGTCGGGAGGTGGGGGGGGGGGTGGGGGGGGGGGGTTAAAAACCCCCAAATGGGAGAAATTTTTTGGAGGAGGTTTTTTTGAAGGGTTTATCTTTGGGGATTGGGAACCAACCCCCATTCTGTTCCCCCCGGAACAAAAAAAACAATAGGGGTTCGGTAAGGTATTTTTTTTCTTTTCTTTTTTCAGAAAATGTAGGAAAAACGGGAAAAAAATTTTTTTTTTTCCTTTGTACAAAAAATATGGCGAAACCATTAACGAAAAAAACAAATTTTTTTCCTATTATTAGTCCATAATTAAATTTTTTAAAATTTTTCTTTTTTTTTTCCCCCTTTTTTTTTCCCCCTTTTAACCCTTGGTGCTGTGAGTGACGAACAAGGTGAACTGTTGGTTTTGAGGAAGGGAAAGTTTGGGACAAAAATTCCAACAACAAAAATTTCTTTTTTTTCTTCCCCCCCAAAAAAAAAAAGATTAAAAAATTTTCCCAAAACCAGTTATATTTTACTTTTTTTTTTCTTCTTTTTTTTCCAAAAATTTTAATTCTTGCGGTTGTTGGAATTCAAAAAATAAAATATTCCCTTTTCATTTTTTTTTACCCAGGAAAAGTTGTAAAAATTTTTCCCCTGGTTTTAGGGGGGGGAAACCCCAGCTTTTTTTTTTTTTTTTTTGTTTTCTTTCTTTCCTTTCCTTTTCCGGAAAACTTTTCCCGGGGACCCCCGCAAAAAAAAATGAGTTTGTTTATTTTTTTTCCTTTTTAATTTATTTGGGAAAAATTTGGTTTCCTCGGCCAAAAAAATGGTTTTCCCAAATTTGCTTGTTTTATGAGTTTTACCCCCCCCCAACCTTTTTTTTTCTCCCACTTGGGGGTTTTTTTTCAAATTGGGGGACCCTTTGTAAAAAAACCTCTAAGATTTGCTTGGCTTTGGATTTTTTTTTGTAAGGTTTTTATAGGGAGGGGAATTTTTTTTTTTTTTTCAATGTTATCTTAAGCATTAGTTTTATATTAGTAATTTAGGGGAAAAAATGGCTAAAAAAACTCGTGGAATTCAAAAACTTTGAAAAGGGCAAAAAATTAAACTATAAAAAGTTGGTTAGAATTTAGAACAAAAAACCATGGTCGGGGCCCCCCTAAAAAATAAAAAACTTTCCTTTTCTTTCCCCATAAATTCCCAATGGGCTGATTTGCCAATGTCAAAGGGGGCCTTTCACCTCCTTTCATTTTTTGTAAAACAAACCCATTTCTTTTTTCCCAAACAAAAAAAAAAAAAAATTTTTTCCTTTAGGGAAAAAATTTTTTTCTTTTTCAAAAAAAAAAAAAAAAAAACATTGTTGGTTTTGTAGTTTTTTTATTTTCAAAACCTTTTTTCTTTTTTTTTTCAGGGTCCTTTTTTCCCCCTGGCCTCTCAGGTTTTCCCCGTTTTTTTGCCCCCTTTTTCTTAATGTTTTTAAGGGGACCCCCATTTTTCCACTTCCCTTTTGTTTCAGGCCAAAGCCCCCCAAAAAAACCCCAACCTTTCTGAAAGAAAAAGGGAAAATAGAGGATTAAAAAAATTTTTTTAATTTTTTCGTTAAACATTTTTTGACATTAATCCAAACGATTTTTTTTTTCCGATTGGGGGGGGAAACCCAAAAGGGCCGTTGGTGCACATACGTACTTCAATGCCTACACAACGAAAATTATAGGAAGAATAAAAGGAATCCAAAAAAAAAAGTTGATTGGAAGTATAACATACTTATTTCTTTTGTTAAAAAAATGTTTTGCTACAAAAAATGAAATTATTAAAAAAACAATTTAAAAAAAAAAAAAAAAAACAAACCCAAAAAAAAAAAAACACAGAAATGAAAAAACATTCATTCTTCCCTAATTGATATCCGAAGTCGGTTCATGTGAATATAAAACAATATTTTTAAAAACAAAGTATAAACTTTACTTTATGTTTCGAGAAAAAGAATACTTAAATTTGGGAAAAACAAACTAATGGGGGGGATTTAACCCCAAACCAAAAAAAAAAAGGGGGCCATTCTTTTTAAATTCGATATCCTTTTTAACTTTTAGATGGGGATTATTCCAAATTTTCGAATAACTCGAAAGCTATAAATTTAGAATGCAAAGTTTTATTAGTAATTTTTAATTTTTTCCCAAAAAGGGGGGGGGGTTTTCCAATTTTGTTCTTTAAAAATATTAGGGGGGAATACAAAAACTTAAGGCTTTGAACATTTTGTTGAAATTTTTTACAAATTAATTATTAAAAAAATTATATTATTTTAATTATTAATTTCTATAAGCAAATTTAATTCTCAATAATTATTTTGATCTTGAGTTATTAACTAATAAATTATTATTAATTAATATATATTAAATATATTAATATTTATAAATTATTTATTAAATCATATAAATAATAATATTTATATTAATAGATTTAAATATTGATTTAAAAAAGTTTTTAAAAAGGGGGAAATTCTTTTTTTTTAAGAAATGGGGAAATTTAAATTTTTTTTTTTTTCCCCAAAAAAAAAAGGGTTCAAAAGGTTAAAAATTTCTTTTAATGTTTTTTCCCAAAAAACCCCCCAAAGGGGGATCGTTAGCATAGTTGTTTGAAAAATTGCGGAAAACCCCCAACCCCTATAAAACAGCCCTTATACAAATAAATTATGCAGAATAAAAAATTAATTTTAAAAAAAAAAAAAAGATTTTAATTTTTTAAAGGTTAAAAAAAAAAAAAGGGAAAAAAAATTTTCTTAAACAAAATTTAAAAAAAGGAAAAAAAAAGGGAAAAATTTATTTTATTAAATTTATTTTTACTTTTTTTAAAAAGCTGGAAAAAAAAACAAGGGGCTTGGTTTGTTGTGGGAACGGGGAGGCCCATAATTCTTATTGAAGGCCCTTGGTTTTTCCCGGGGTTTTTAATTTTCCCCCTTTTATGAAATTTTTTTTTTTTTATTAAAAATAAAAATTTTTTTAAAATTTACATTATTTAGAAAAAAAAAAAAAAAAAACCAAAGATTAAAAAAAAAAAATCGAATATTAAATAAACCTTATAATTTTAACATTACAACAGCAAATTAAATTTTAAAATCAAACTGTTCTTAATTAAAATTTACCCATAAAAACACAAAACAACAAACAACCCCAAAAATAAAATAATAAATAAATAATTAATTAAAAATAATAAATTTTTTTAAATTTTAAAATAATTTTAAAATAAAATTAAATAATTTAAAATTAAATAATACTAATTAATAAATAATAAATTTTTAAAATTTAAGTAATAGATTTTTTTTTTTTTAGATAAATTAATTTATTGTAATTAATAAATTTAAAAATAAAATAAATTTAAATTTTAATAATTATTAAATATTTAATAATATTAAAAATTTATAATAAATTTTAATTTGTTTTAATTAAATTTTTAATTAAAATAAATTTCAAATAAAAATAAAATTTAATAAAAATTAAATTAAATTTAAAAATTTAATTTTAAAAAATAATAAAAATTTATATAATTAAAAATTTTTTTAAATTAAAAAAATTTAATCAATTAAATATAATTATTTTAATAATAATAATTAAAAAATATTTTTAATAAAAATAATAATTTAATAAAAATATAAAAATTAAAATTAAAATAACCCGGTTTGGCAATTGGGAAGAGGTTGAATGAAAAACCTTTTTTGTTTTAAAACGAGGTAATAAGAATATCAAATATATCTTTTAAAAAACATTAAATTAAATAAAAAATAATGCCTTGAAATACAAAAATATTTTACTTTATATTTAAAATATATTAAAATAAATATTTAATATTTAAAATATTTATATAAATAATAATTTAAATTTATAAATATACTATTTATAAAATATATTTTAACTCTATTATATTTATTATATATATTATTAATATACATTTCTTTATTTATATTAATTATAATATATATATTAAGATATTAATAATGTATATTAAATAATTATTATTACACATTTATTTCATTTTTAGTTTTTAATTAGAAATTATATATCTAAAATATATAATTACTAAAATATAAAATAAATTTTTATATTTTTATAATTTATTTTATTATTGCCAAAAAAGGTTGTAAAAAAGTAATAGATTTTCTTATAAAACAGTTGGAGGAAGGGGAGATAAAAAGAAATTTTTTCCTGGTGTTTGAAGTTAAAGGATTCTCCAAAAAACCTTTTTCATCGTTGTGGTCAAACAAACCCAAAAGTTTTTTTTTTACATTTTAAAAAAAAAACTTTTTTAAAGTTTTATGAAGCTTTAAAGAAATATATGGGGTTTTCAAATATTGTGGGACAGGAGGGGAAGGGGAAAAGAAAAGGCCATTGGGAAAGGGAGCCAAAACCAAAAAGGGGAAAAAAGCGTTTTGGGGCGATTGTTTTGGAAGAAATTATTTAAAAAAAAAAAAAAAAAAACAACCTTAATAACCAAGCTTAGCTAATAATCGTCAAAAAGGGTTGAAAGTTGGGATATTTTTCAACCAAAAAAAAAAAATATTCTTTAATTTTTTTTTTGTCTTAGGGTTTTTTCCCCAGTTTTTTGGGAGAAATTTAGGGAGTTATTGGATAAAATTTCTTCGAAAGTCAAATCAAACTTTTAGGAAAAAAAATTGGGGGGGGGGACACCGAAGATTTAAAAAGGAAAATTTTAAAAAGGGGGGAAAGGAAGAAAAAGGGAAAAAAAATTTTCCGGAATTTTTAGGTGATAGGAAAATTTTTAAAATTGGCTTTTAAAAAAGGGGGAAAAATTTTCTTAGTCGTGAGGACTGTTAATGGAAAAAAATTTTTTTGAAATACAAGTGGGGGGAAGGATAGGAACCCCAGGGGAAAAAGTGTTGGGGGGGATTAAAAATTATTTTGAAAAAGATTTTTGGAAAAGGGAAAAACTAGGAAGTTAGCCCAAAAAAATTTACGGGAGGGAATTTTTCCGGGAGAAAAGGAAAGGGGGATTGGTTTAGGGGGAAGGGGGAAGGGGGGCCAAAAGGAAACCCCCCCCCAAAATTTTCCCCCCCCAAACAATACACCTTTGATTAAAATAAAAAAAAACTTACCCCCATATTTTTTCCCTAAATGGGAAAAAAAAAAGGGGACCCCAAAATTTTGGGTGGGAGAATATGAAAAAAAAAAAAAAAAGGGGGGGGAAAATTTTAAATTTTTTTTCCACGTTGTGGAAAACTCGGATTCCGGGGGGACCGGAAAAAGTAAAAAAACTGATTTGGAGGGAGGAAAAGGAAAATGCGAATTTTAAGACCTTTCAAAAAAATTAATTTTCAGGGGGGGGGGGAAAAAAAATGCCGGAAAAATTTAGGGGAAAAAAAATTTCCAAAGGGGAAAGGGAACCTTCGAAAAGGGCAAAAACAAACCAGTGAAATTTTTCCCAAATTGGGGAAGGTAAGCCAAGATTTAAACAAGGGGGAAAATTTGGCTTTCCCATTTTTAAAAAAAAAATCTAAAAAAAAACTTCCCCAAAAAAATTTTCACTTTTCTAAAACCCCCCCAAGAGGGGTTCCAAAATTAAAAGCTTAACTAATAAAAAATTTTTAGTTAAAGAGGGTCCATTAAAACCCAATTTTTGGGGGGGAAACCGGCACCCCCCCAAACTTTTTCGGGAAGCCCCACTTTGTTAATTTATTTCCAAAATAGTGTTTTTTAAATAGTAGGAAGTTTAATTTAAAAAGGAAAAATTTGTTTTTTTGAAAAAAAAATTGGATTAAAATTTTTGACCTTAATTTTATTTTTTTTTTTTTCATTTAATAATGGAGGCACAATTTCAATTTTTTTAGCCCATTTTTTTTTTCTTTTGCTTTAAAGGCGAAAAAATTGGAAAGACACTTGGGAAACCTATTCAAGGTGCATCTGCTGAGTTTGTCACCGCTCAAAATAACTTTTTTTTTAAAGTGAAAAAATTTTTTAAAAGCATAAAACCAAGGCAAAATTTTAAAGGACAAAACCTTATTCCAAAAAAATGTCTTTTAATTTATGATTAAAAAAAAAAAATATAATTAAAAATAAATTTAAAAAAAAAAATTAATTAATAGAAAATTGGGGTTTTTTTAAAAAATCGGGCTTTTCAATGTTTGGGGCCCCATACCCCCCCCAAAAAACTTTCATTTAATTTTATCTCCAATGTCTCACAAACATAACTTTTTTTAAAAAAAACAGAGGGGATTTTTTTTTTTTTTTAATGAAATTTTATTTTTTTTTAAAAAAATTCCTTTTTTTTTTAGAAATTTTCAATTTTTTTTTTTAAAATTTAAATGTTGGATTGCTATTTCGTTAGATGACTTTTGAACGTCACGTTGTCATGATTATAGTTAGTCAAGAATAATTAAGTTTCTTAGGTCTTTTTAGGTTTTAGGTTTAGGGGTTTTAGGGTTAAGGTGAGGTTTAAGGTTAGGGGTTAAAGGTTTAAAGAAAAGGGTTTTATCGGTTTTAAGGTCTTTCGGTTAGGGGGTCTTGTACGCTCTTAAGGGTCTTTAGGTTTAGGGTTTAGGGTTTAAAAGTAAAGGTTTTTGGTTAAAAAAAAATAAACATATTAACAAAACGATTAAAAAAAAAAAAAAAATTCAGTTTATTAAGATCATTTATGATTTTTTTCTGATTAAAAATTTTTTAATAATTTTAAAATTTTTTTAAAAAAATATAATTTTAGAGCGAAAAAAATGTAATGCTAAATACATCCTCGACATAAAAATCCTTTCTGTAAATAATTAAATTTTTTTTTAAAAAGGCAAGATAAAACAAAGAGCAGTAGAGTCACGAGGAATTTAGAAAATAGACCATTTTTTTTATGAAAAGAAACCCTTTAAAAAAACCAAGGCAGTTAAATTAAATTAAATTAAATTTTAATAAATAATTTTAATGTCATAAATTAAATAACAAATAAAATTCATAAAAATAAATTAGCAATTGATTAAGATTTTAAATTAATAAATAAATGATAATTATTATTAATAAATTAGTTTTTTTAAAAAATAAATAAAACTAAATTAACTGTAATAATTTAAATAATTAATTGGGCAAATATTCCAATGATAAAAAATGACAAAACTTTTAAAAAGGCTTTTCTTTTTTTTTTTTCCTAAGGGTTTTTAAAATGTTATATTTATAATATTTATGACAATTTCACCATTATATAAAAATTTATTGAATTAACAACAAAAAAGAAGCTTTACCTTTATTTGGAGTTTTGATTTGGCGTGGTTATTAAAAAAAAAAATTCATTTTCAAGAGGTTTTTTTTTTTCCATTTAAATATATTAATATTAATAAATTAATATATATTAATAAGTATAATATATAAATAAATAAGATTATATAAAATGAATTGATATGTAATCTGATAATCTTTTATTTCGGATAGTCTCATTTTATATTATATTTATTTTTTTGATTAAATTTACTTGGATTATAAATTTGTGAAGTGTAAAAAAAACCGGGGGGGAAAAAAAAAAAATTGGTTTTTTCCAACCCCCATAAGGTTTTCATTTAAAAAAAAACGAAAAAAAAAAGGAAAAAATCCCCCCCCCCAAACAAGGGGAACAGGGAAGAAAAAAAAAAAAAAAAAAACCGGGGTTAAAAAACCCTTTTGAAGGGGGGGAAATTTTTTTTTTTTTTTTTTTTTTTTCCAGGGTTCAAGGGGGGAAAAAAAGCCTTTGGGCATTTTTTTTGGGCTTTTTATAAATTTTTTGGGAAAATTGGGCTTTAAAAAAAAAAATTAAAGGATTTTTTTTATTTATTTTTTTGCCCCCCATTTTTCCCAGTTTGGTTGGCAAAACTGGACTGGCCCATTAGGCGGCCCAAAAAATCAAAAAAATTTGCCAGTGTCATTGTAGAAGTTGAGGAGTGAGGGCTTTGAGTTGCTTACGGGGGGACAAGGGGGCCAATTTTTTTTCCTTAAACTCCAAAAATAACGTGACTGGATTTTGTATGGTTCTGTTCTCAGTTGGCTTTCAAGATATTGTCAGTAGAAGGAGATTCAGCACTCCCTCCGTGTACAAAAAAAGGATTCTAAATTTTTTTCTTCGTGCTTTTTCAAATGAAATGAGAGCCGTCTTTTTTTCAAAAATTTTTTTTTGCTTTTTATGGGGACTATCCATTTTCCCTTTTCCTTTTTCCCATTTTATTCCTTTACAGGCCAAAAAAAAATTTTTTTTCATTTTCCGTTTTCTATCACTAAGATTAGTTTTTCTAGTAAAAAAAGGTAGATTTAGTTTGATTATCCTTTTAAAAAAAAAATTTCTTTTGAAAACATTTAAAAACAAAAAAACAAAGGGAAAAAACCTAGCATTTTTCATTTCTTCATTTTTCCCCCCAAAACTTTTTTTTCGGGAAAAAATTTTTTTTTTTCATTTTTTTCTGGTTTAAATTCCAAATGTTGTTCCAAACCCATTTCGGGGGGGGCCAATTTGGGGGGGAAAAAACTTTTTATCCTTCTCCTTTCTTCTTTTTGATTTAACCAAAAAAAAAAGGGGGGGGGCTGGGGGGGGCTGGGGAGCAATTTCCCTCTAATTTTTTTTCAAGGAAAATGAATTTTTCGGGTAGACTTCGTTACAGGGCTGGTAAGTTGGTTTTTTTTCTCTTTATTTGGTTTATTGCAGGCATATTGCTAGTACCTTCCTTTCTAAAAATCACTAAAAAACTGAGGGGAAAAATGATTGAATTTTTTTTTCCTGTAAACTTTTTCCCCAAAAAACCTTTCCTTTAATTTTTTCTATCTTTAAAAAAAATACTTTTCCTTTTTTTTTTCCCTTTTCGGGGTTTCCCTATTTTCGGGAAATTCAAAAAAAAATTTTTTTTTTTCTTTAAATTTTTCTTTTCCCGCATTTTTTTTTTTTTGCATATTTTTCCTTTTCAAAGGTTTTTTTTTTTTCCCGGGGGAAAAAAAAAAAGGGGGAACCCCCCTAACCCTTAAGAAAGGGGGAATTTTTATTTTTTAAGTTTGATTATTTTTCTTTTGTAGGTTTACGACTAAATTTTTAAAAGTAGGACATAGGAATGGTGTATCGGATTTCTGGGTTAGGACATTTATGTTAGTATTATTATCAATTATTTCATGAAATATAAATAAATAATTAATATAATAATAAATTATATAATATAAAATTTTAATTTTAGTATTTCATTGTTAAATATTAATATATTATTATACGTTTATAATAATAATAAAATTTTAATAATAAAAAAAATAATAAATTTATAATTTACCGGGGGGGGAACCTAAAATAATTTTAAACGACTGCGGTTTTTCGTCTTTAATTTTTTTGATTTTTTTTTTCCCATTGGGGAAAAAAAAGGGAATAAATCTGTCAAAGACGTTTGGAAAATAGTGGGTTTTTCTGATATAAAAAATAAGTGTAGAACGGCCATTAGTTCAAAAAGGCGGGGGATTTTTATTTTTCGTTTTTTTCTTGTTTAAAAAAGAAAATTCCGATTTCCTGCCATTTTCCATTAAAAATTTCTTTTTTTTCCCTTTTTCCCAAAAAAAAAACCCAAAGGCAAAAATAAAAAAACCCCCCTTTTTGGGGTTAAAATTAATTTTGGGGCCTTGGTTTTTCCCGGTGCTATTCGGGGGCTTTTGGGGGACGAAAAACCCCCCGGGCCCCCTTCCCCGGTGAAAATTTAACTTTATTTTCGTCTTTTTTTCAAAAACACCACAAAAAAAAAAACTTTCGTGGGGGGCAAAAAAACTTTAATAAATTCTTCCCCAAATCCCCCCCGGGGAATCCATGTTAAAAAAAAAATTCTATTTTTTTTCTTCTGACACCCACTAAAAAAAAAAATTTTCTTTCATAGGGGAAAAAAAAAAAATGGCCAATAAAAATTCTTTTTTCTTTAACTTTCTTTTTTTTTTTTTCCTTCCCCCCACCCCCCCGTTCTATTTTTGGCAACAAAAAAAAAAAAAAAAAAAAAAAAAAAAAAAAAAAAAAAAAAAAAAAAAAAAAATGTTTGAATTTCAATAGTTTTGATATTTGTTCCTTCCTCTTTTTTTTTTCCCCTTTTCCCCTCTTTAGTTTTTTATTATTTTTTTCAGGGAAAATATCATTATCCCTGATAAACTTCTGCTTAAAAGGGCCGAAAAAAAAACCTTTTCCCCCTGGTTTTTTTTCCAAAAACCTTGCAGAAGGTTCGGAAACGTATTTTTTTCTTTTCCAAATTCTTTCTTTTTCACTAGAACATAGTTTTTTTCAATTTTAAAATTAATAATTTTACCTAATTTTCACATTTCGTTTTAAATTTTCTTTTTTTTAAAAAAATTTTATTCCTCCTTTCCTGTTTCTATGGTGGTGGTCTGTTTTTTTTTTTCTTTTTGGGGTCTGTTTGTTTTTTTGTCCTTTCTTTTTTCCTCTGGGGGTCCTCTGTCCCCCTCTTGTTCCTTTTTCTTTGTCCCCTGGTCTTTTTTTTCTGGGTTTTCCTTTTCTGTCTCTGGTTTTCCCTTCCCCCTTTTGTTTACTGAAGTTGTCTTGTCCCCTTTTTTCAATACTTTAGGGGAAACTTTTAAATGTTTAGGGGATTTGTGTGTTTATTTACTGGACCAATTTTTTATTTTTTTTTTTGATTGATACATTGCTTTAGGTTAACATAACTATTGGCCGGCTGCATTAGGCCAATAAAATAAATTTTCGGCCCTTTTTAAAGTTTTTAAAAAACGTTTCGGGGGGTTTTTCTGGGTTTCCTCCCAACTCAAATTTTCGGTTTTCCCCTTTTTCTTTTCTTTTTTTCAAAACTTTCTTGTTCATTTTTTTTTTTTCCCCATTTCCCCTTTTTCTATTTTTTTGCGGCTTTTAAGCCCTTTTTTTTTTTTCGGTTCTTTTGTTTTAAAAGGTTTTTTTTGGATATTTAATTCCTTTTAATTTTTTTAAAAAGATTGGGAAAAAAAAAAAAAATGTTTACGTGAAAATCAGCTATACACTCTTGGATGAATTCGAAAATTTCTAAAAATTTTCTTTTTAATTTATATCTTTCAAAATTTTTAATTTTCTTTAATATTTAAGCGTAAAATAAAGAGAAAATAAAAATTCTAAATCTAGAAAGATTATTAATTTTTAACAAAATATCATTACTAATTTTTTTCTTTAAATCTTTCTTTATATAAATCTCTTTGAATCAAAACCCAGGTTTAATTGGTTAAAAGGAAAAACCCCGCGGCGGGCCTTAACTTTTGCGGTTTTCTTCCCCTTTTTTGATTCAACTTGCTTTATTTTTTCGGCATTTTCGGTTGAAAACCCAAAAATTTTTGGCTTGCTGCCCCCTTTTCCCTTAGGGGAAGTTTTTTATTTGTGGGCATTTAAAAGGGTTTATTATTCTTTAAACCTTTTCTCTTTTCTTTTTCTTTTTCTCTTCTCTCTCCCTCCTTCCTCCCTCCTCTCCTTTCCTCCTCTTCTCTCTCTCTCTCTTCCTCTCTCCCCTTTCTTTTCTTCCCCTTCCTTTTTTCCCCTCTTTTCTCTTCTCCTCTCTTTTCTAAAAAACTTTATTCGGTATTCGGTAAAATTAAATTTTTTTATTACTTTTTTTTCAGTGGGGGGCCTTTCTCTCTATTTTTTCTTTTTTCCCAGTTCGCTTTTTTTTTTTTTCAATTAAGGCCCCAGTTCCTTTGGGCCCAGGACCCGCGTCATAATTTATTTTTGAAGGGGGCTTTAAATTCGGCCAAAAATTGGTTTCGAACCAAAGGGGGGAAAAAAAAAAAAATTAAAAAGGATTTTGAGAGTTCCAGGTTTTCCAAAAAAAAAATGGGTTTTTGGAAGACAGAATTATTGTTTAAAAAAAAAAAAAAAAAAAAAAAAAAAATGTTTTTTTTTTTTTTTTTTCTTTCTTAACTTTTAACTACTTTTTCTTTTAACGAAAAAATCTAAAACAAAAAAAAAACCCTTTTAAAACTTAAACCTAACTTAAACTAAGTAAAGCACCCTAAAAAACTAAAAAAAAAACTTAAAAAATTTAACCTTAAAAAACTTTAAACCCTTTAAAAAAAACCCTTAAAAACCGAAAAAAAAAAAAAAAAAAACCCTAACCAAAAAAACCTAAAAAAAAACCTTTTAAAAAGAACCTTAAATTCTTAATTAGAAAGCTTAAACAGATAAAAATTAGAAAACCATTTAACCGGCCCCTGTGGGGGGGACGGGCTTTGTTACGGGGAAAAATTTTTTTTTGTTGAATGGGTTTTTGGGGGTCGGGGGAAAACTTTAATTTTTTTCAACTGGTTTTTTTCCAAAAAACCCGTTTTGGGGGGGGACTTTTAGGGTTTTTTCCCCTTAAAGATTTAAACATTCTTTAGTTCGACATTTTATCTGTAATTTTCCTCACCCACATTTTATCTTCCTTTAAAATATTATTTTTAAAAGATTTATCAATAATTCGGGGGCCTTTATTTTTTTTTTCCCCCCAAAACCCCCCCCTTTCTTTTTAATTTTTTTCGTTAAATTTGATTCTTTCTTTTTCTCCATTTTTCCTTCGTCATCACTCATACTAACCACTTTCCTAATTTGGCGGATGGGAACCTTTCCCAACCCCTTTCAAAAATTTAAAAAAAATTTCCCCTTTTTCCAAAATTCGGGAAAAAAAAAGTTTCCGGAACCCCCTTTTTCCAAAACCCGGGGGGCCCAATTTAAAACGGGCATTGGGCCAAAAGAGGGTTGTTTTTCTTTTAAGAAAACAAAAAAGCATTGTTTTTTTGGAATTTTTCTATTTTTTTTGTTTCCTCCCGACCTAATTAAATTTTGAGGTTTTTTTTTTCAATTCATTTCCATGTATTGAACATCAATAAGTAAACAAAATTTAATAATTAATCCGTTGGTACGGGGTTTTTTCCCCCCAAGGGCCCCTTTTTTTCCAAAAAAAACTCCAGTAAAATTTATTTTTCTTTTTAAACCTTAAAAACTTTTCGGGGGGAACAATAAATCCCTTTCTTTAACTTTAAAAACTAATTTGTAAAATATTCTATTTCGGAAAAAAAAAAAAAAAAAAAACACAAATTGCATCAAACCTTTTACCCTTTTTTTTTTTTCTAAGTGAATTTTTCCTTTTAAATTATAAAATTGGATTCAAAATTAATTTTTTTCGCTTTTCAGAGGCATTTCCCAAAAAAGAGGGGTTTTTGGTGGGTTTTCTTGGGAGGGGGGGGGGGAACCGGACCCTTTCCCAAAAAAAACTTTTTTTTTCTTTCTTCCCCAAAAAAAAAAAAAAACCCCCCGGGAAAAAAAAAACAGTAGATTTTTTTGGGGCCTTTTTTTTTCTGTTATAAAAAAGGGTTTTGGCTTTGGTTCGGCTTTTTTTCTTGTATAATGAGTCGGGGACAAAAATTCTGGAGAAAAAAAGGGTTCTTCCTTTTGAATATGGGTGGGGCAGTATTTCCCCCATGAACTTTTTTTCGATTTTTGTTTGCTTAAAAACTTTTTTTTCATTTTAAAACACTTTTTCATTAAAACTTTAATTTCCCGGGGCTTCCCACTTTCTAAGCCGTTTTGAAACGGGGGTATTCCCCCACTTTTTTCTTCCTTTTTTTTTTTTACTCTCTTTTCCCCTTACCTACAAATTTGGGGACCCAAAACTTTCTCTTTTCTTGAAGCCCTTCTTCTTAAAGGGTTTCCGGAGTTAAACCCCCCCCTTTTTCTGGGAAGGGAAGAGTTTCTACCAAAAAAAAAAACTTTCGTTTCCTTTTCCCCCAAAAACAAGGAACTCCATTTGCCTTTAACCGCCCTATTTCCAAAAACGCTAACCCCCAAAAGGGGAAACTTAAACCCTGTCTATGCTTTCCCAAATTGCTTATTATATTTTCCCCACTGGATTAAAAAGGGGTCTGGGAAAAAAGAAAAACCCCAATTTTAATTTTTCCCTTTTTTCCCAATTTTCTTTTTTTTTTCCCCTTCCCGTTTAACTCGGTACCTTTCGAGTATCGGACTTGGTTATTACAAAACCTCCGTTTAAGGGGGAAAGTTTTTCCCCCAATTTTCCTTTTCCCCAAAAAAAAAACCCGGTTCCTTGTTGGAGTTTTGGCTTTGAAAGAAAATCAGGTGGGGGGGGAAATTAAATTATATTAAATTTTATTTTATATTAAAACCTCTTTATAATAATATATACTTATAATTATATATATATTTCTATAATCTTTAAATAATCTTAATAATAATATAATTATTTATTTATTAATTAAAAAAAAATTTGTCATTTCAATTAATAATTTATTAAATAATATAGGTAGATTAAAATATTTTATTTTTATTCTTTAATTTCAAAAAAAAAGTGGGCGGGGACTTTTTCCAGCCAAAAAAACCTTTTTTTTTGCTAAACTTCGTGGCTCTTTCCTCCCCCCTCTTTTCCTTCGTTTCTCTCCTTTCCCTTTCCTCCTCCTTCCCTTTTGTTTCTAATAATAATTATTTAAAATATAGAAAAGTAGAATAAATATTTTAAAAATATAATTAAAAAATAATTAAATTCGAAATTGGAATAAAATAATGAAATAAATTATTAATTAGCTAAATAAAAGCTTATATTATATTATAATAATAATTTAAAAATTAAATATAATATTTAAATTAATTTATAATTCATATTTAAAAATTTAGTAAGTTTAAAAATGGTAAAAAGTTACTTTAAAAAAAAACGTACAAAAAAAAACGTAAAAAACGGGGGAGCTCGAATTCCCCAAAAAAAAAAAAAAATTTTATTTTCCAAACAGGGGTTAAGAATCTTTTAACAATGGATAAACATTAAAAAAAATAAGATAGGATTTTAGGGTTTTTCCGAAAAAATTTGGAAATTTTTTTTTTTTTTTTTTTTCCTGAAAACCAAGGCCCTATAGGAAACCCTAACCTAAACTTTAAAACCCTAAAAAAAAAAGTCAAAAAAAAAAAACCCCTAAGAATGTACCTTTTTGGAAAACCCATAAAAAGTCTTAAAATTATCCCAAATTAAGAGAAAAAACAGGTTAAAAAAAAAAAAAAAAAAAAAAAATAAAATATCCCATATTAGGATAAAGAGTTAGAATTGATGGAAATCCAATATCTTTTATTTGATTTATATTTTTTTCATCGACATTTCGTTAACTCCTGTTTAAAAAAAAAAATTTTTTTTTTTTTTGGGATTTTTTTCTTTATAAAGGGGGCTTTTTTTTTTTTCCCCGTTTTCCTTTTTGGTGGGGGACCGTTAAGTAACTTTGTTTCCCCCCCCCAATATATATTTTAATTAATATTAATATATATTATAATTTATATATTTACAAATATTTTACAAATTATTATACATAGTAATATATATTATATAATATTAAAAATTATTTAATTTTATTATTAAATTATTTATTTACATTTATTTATATATATAAAATAATTATTATAAATAAATTTTAATATTATATTATAATTATAATCGATTAAAAATTTACTATATTTTTATTTGCTATTTATTAACTTATTATTATAATTTATTTTTAACCCCCAACCAACTTTAAATTTTCCCCCGCCTTAAAAGCGGGGTAAGTGTTTTTGCCATGGCAAGGGCTTTTTTCCTAAATATTTTTCCATATTTTTTCTTTTCAAAAATTTTTTTCTTTCCCCCCCCAAACCCCCCAAACCCTTTTCCCCTTCATTTTTCCATTTTCTTAATCTTTATAGGCTCTCCCCAAATTCCCAACTAATGTCCTTTCCCCCCCCCCCCCCACCACCTTAAATATCTCTCCATGGTACTTTGACCTTTACTTTCAAGTGTTAATTTTCCCTTTTTATTCCATATTTACTTTAAACTATACGTAAATATGCATGCTATACAAATACATCTGTTTTCTTTCCTTTTTTTTTTCCTAAATCCCCCCTCCGGGGCCTCCCCCCCCAAAAAACTCCTTTCCTAAAAAAACCCCAACCCCCCCTTCTGTTTTCCCTCACCATTTCTCTTTTTTCCAAGGCGGGTTACAAAATCAACCCCCCCCATTTTTTTCTTAAAAAAAAAAACAACAACCATTTTTTTTCCCCCCCTTCTCCGCTTCTTTTTTTTCTTCACAAAACCCTTTCTTTTTTTCCAAATTTTCTGTAATTAATTATTTCTATTATTCAAACCCCTTATTTCCTTAAAAATTTTCCAAATTCCCCTTGTCTCTTTTTTTTTTTTTTACTAACCCCCACATTTAACCCCCGCTTTTCTCAAAAAAAAACCTTTTCAATTTTCCCAATTCACTTTTTCAAAAAAATTTCTTTTCTTTTGGAAAACCCCTAAAAAGGGCAAATTCCCAACCCCCCCCATTGTTCCCACCCCCAACCCCCTATTTAGGGTTTTTTTAAACCCGCCTGGGAAAAAAAACAAAAAACCCAGAAAATTTTTTTTTTCAAAAAAAAAAAAAAAAAAACATTTAAAACTTTAAAATGTCTTTAAGGTTTTATTTTGTTTTGATTAAAAAAAATTTTTTCCCCCCTTTCTTCCATTAAAAATTTTTTTCCCCTCAGGACCCACCTTTCCAAGTGGGCTCTTCAAATTCCCCCCTTTCTTTTTCCTTACCCTTCTTGTGGAAAAATTTAAAATCTTTTTTCTTCCTTTTTTTTTTCATTTCCCCTTCCCCTTCCCTTACCCCCCCAAAATTTCCAAACAATCCCCTAAATTTATTCTGAAAAAAAACCTTTACTTTTTTTTTCTTTTCTAAAAAATTTTTTTTTTTACTTACCCAAGTGAAGATAATTAAAATCGTTAAAAAATTTTTTTTCCTCCTAAAAAAAAAAAAAACCCCCCATCCCCCTCAAAATCTTGGTTTTCCTTTCCCCTTTCTTCAAAAACCACTTTTAAAATTGTGATAACACTCGGGGGGGAAAATCCTCTTAGGTACATACAGAATAATTTTCTTTTGTAAAGGGGGGGAAAAAAAAAAACCCCCCTTTTGGTCCCCCCAAAACCCACCCCCCCACCTCTCTCAAAAACTCCTTTTTCCACCCCAAAAATTAAAAAAAAAACTTTTTCAGCCTTAAGGGGAAAAATTTTTTTCCTTTTCCGGCATTAAAAGGGGGCAGGTTTTTTATCAAATTTTTTTTTTTTTTCCGCCAAAAAAAAAATTAAGGTAATTTTTTTTTTGATACAACTTTTTTTTCCCCAATTTTTTCAATTCAAACCCTCCTTTCCCATTCATTTTTCCACCCCCCCTCCTTTTTCCCCCTTCCCCCTTCATTTTTTTCATTTTTTTCCTTCTTTGCAGGAATTTTTTCCTTTTTCTCCATAAAATAAAAAATTGGAAAAAAAGCCAGCGGGTTTGAAACATTTTTAACCCACCAATTTCCCCCCCCTTTGGTCCCTTTTCCCAAATTCCCTTTCTTTCTTCTTTAAACCCCCCCCCCCAAAAAAAAAAATCTCAACCTCCTTTTTTTTATTTTTCCCCTTTCCTAAATTTACTTCTCACCCCCACACCATTTTTCTGCTATTTTTTTCTATTTAAAAAAAAGGCCCCCCCTTACCATTTATTTTCTACCCCTTTTTTAATTTTTTACCCCCCCCTTTTTTTTTTTTTTTTAACTCCCATAATTTTCCCCTTTTCCAGGGGGCCAACCCCTCCCCAACCCCCAATTTTTCCCCCCTCTCCCCCCCAAACCTTCTTATTTTATTTTTTTTTCATTATAATGGGGCTATTAGCTTCCAGATTTTAAAAAAAAACCCCCCCGCCCAAAAAAAAACAAATTAACACCTTTTTCCCTTTGCCCTTTTTTCTAATAAACTTTTCTTTCCAAACCAAAGGGGGCAAATTTCCCCTTTTTTTTCATTTGAATTTCTTGGATCCCCAAAAACAACACCCTTTCCAACCCTAAAAAATCCTTTCCGCCTTGTTTTCTTGGTCCCCCCCCAATTTTCTTTCCCTTTTCTTTTCGTTTTAAAAAATATTTTTTCCTCCCCCCCAAAAAAACCCCCTTTTTTCCCAAAAATTAGGGTTATTTTTCCTTTTCCCCATAACCCCAACTTTTCCCCTTACTTTTACAACTTTTTTCCAAAAAAAAGGGGGAACCCCCCAAAAAAAAAAAAAAAACCTCTTTATTAAATTTTCCCCCCCCACCCCAAAAACCCCTTTTTTTTCCATCCATTTTTTCCCTTTTTTCCCTTTTATTACCCCAAGGGGGGAAAAAAACCAAAAAACAAACCCAATTTTCCCTTTCCCCCCCAATTCCTGTTAGGGAAAAAAAAACCTTCCTTCCCCCTTCCCTCCAAAAAAAAAACATTTAAAAAAATTTTATTTTATTTTAAAAAAAAACCACCTATAAACAAAGGCCCCCATATTTTTTCCCCTTTGTCCCCCCCACAAAACCCCCTCTTTGCCTTTTTTTTTGCCCCATTTTTTCTTGTAAAAAAACATTTTTTTTTGCATTCGACAACCCCAAACCCCAAAATTTAAGCAATTATAGAAGAGGAACTTTTCCCTTTTTTTTTTTTTCCCTATTAAAGTTTTAAAAAAAACCCCGGGGATTTTCCTAATTAAATTTTTCTTTTTCTTGGATTATTTAAATTCCATTTCCTTATTTTTCGGCTTTTTTTTTTTTTCCCCCCCCGGGCCCCACCTTTCCCCCCCCCCCCCCCCAATTTTTTCCACCTCTTGGTTAAAATTTTCCCTTTTTTTTTTTTTTCCCTCCATTTCCTCTTCCCACCCTTTTTTTCATTTCAAAAATTAATTTTCCTTTCTAAAAAATAAATTTTCCCCCCCACCCTATTTCCTTCAACCCCCCCCTGTATTTTTTCCCCCTCCCCCCTTTTTTTTTTTTTTCCTAATCCCAATTTTCCCCTTTCCCCCCCTCCCCCCTTAAGGCCCCTCTCTTCCTAAAAAAAAAAAACCCCCCCTCCCAAAATCTTCTTCCCTTTTTTTTCCCTAATTTTACCTTCTTTTCCAAAAGGGGAATATTTTCCTTTTGCTTTTCCCCCCCCCCCCCTGTTTTTTTTCAAAAAAAAATTTTTCTTTGCCCCAAAACCTTTTGTTCTACCCACCAAATTTCCCATTTTTTGGGCATTTCTTCTTTCCCGGCCCTTCCTTCCCACCCCTCGGTACTTTCCATATTGTCCCTTTTTTCCCCCCCACTCTAAAAATCTTTTATTTTATATTTTCCCTTTCTCTCATTCTTTTTTCCCCTTTTCTTTTTTTTTTTTTTTCCTAATTCCACCCAAAACCCAATAGACCACGGGTTCAGAACCTTCCCTTTTTTTTTTTCTTTTTTTCACCCACATTTTTTTTTTTGTCAGAATTCAAAAACTTCCCCCCACCCCCAACAATCACCTTTCCTTTCCTTTCTAAACCTTTCCCAGCCCCCCACCTATTTTTTTTTTTAACCTCCACATACTATTTTTTGGGGGCGGGCTTTTCAAAAAAACCCCCCAAAAAATTTGGAATCTCTCTTTTAAAAAAATTTTCTTTTCTTTTTTCCCCCAAAACTTTTCCTTTTTTCTTTTTTCAAACCTTTCTTGTGAATTTTTTTTCCGTCCCCTTTTCCTTTTTTTTTTTTCCCCAAAACCTTTTTCCAAAACTTATTCCGTTTCCTCATTTAACCCCCCCTTCCCTTTTTTTTAAAAAAAAACCTTACCCGTCCTTACCAACATATTAAAAGTATTTCTTTAAAATTTGTTAATTTTTTCCAAAAAAAATTTAATGGGAAACTTTTTTTTCTATTTCTTTTCCCTTTTCTTTTTTTTTTTTCTTTCTTTTTCTCTATTTTCCACCTTTTAAAACCCTTTTTTTTTCTTCCCCCCCCCAACCCTTAAAAAAACCGTAAAAGCCCAACCAACCCCCAAAAATAAGTGAAATTTCCCAGGGGATATTCCCCCCCCCTAAAAAAACCTTGGGGCCCCCCCCCTTCTGGGGGAATAAAAACCAAATTTTACCATTTTTTTCCCCTAGTTTTAAAATCTTGCCCCTTCCTAATTTTTTCCCCTTTCTTAATTTATCCCTAATGATAGCAAATTAATCCCCCAATAATCCCCGCCCCTCCCCCCCCCCGCCCCTCCTCCAGCTCTCTTTCCATTGTTTATTAATGACCTTTTATATTTTACATGGAAACCCAAAAGGTAATTTTTTCCCAAAAAACTAAAATTTTTCATTCTTTTCTTTCAAAAACAACCACCAAAAAAAACTTCTAAAAACAGGAACTTTTTTTTTTCTGTTTTTCCCAATTATTTTTTTTTTTTCAATTTCCTTTTTTTTTTTCCCCCCTACCCCCCTTTGTTGATAATTTATAAAAATTTTCCCTTTTTTCCCCATCTCCCCTCTCCTTTCCCCAAACTTTTTTTCCCTGCCGCGGGATTTTTCCCCAAATCCTCCTTTAAAAATAAAAACCCCAAAAATTGTTTTTATTTTTTTTTTTTCAATTTTAAAACCCCCCCCCGGGGGGCGGAAATACTTCTTGCACCTAACAAATTTCAATTTTTCAACTTACTTTTCCAAAAAAATCTTTTCTCCTTTCCTTCCTTTCCTTTCCCCCCCTCCCGCTCCAATTTAAACTTTGGTGGCATTAAACCCGGGGCGGGGGGGGGGGGGGGGGCAAATATTTAAAAAAAACCCCCATATTCCCCCTAAAACTGTTTCCCAACCTTTTTTTTAAAAAAAACCACATTTTTATTTTTTCTTTTTTTTGAAAAAACTCCAAATCTCTTATTTTTTTGCCAAAAATTTTAAACCTTAAATTTCCCAACAATAAAAACATTTTTCCTTTATAAAACTATTTTTTTCCCTTAAAAAACCCCCCCTTTTCCTTTCGGGCCCTCCACTTTCCTCTCGTTTCAACCCCCCCCGGGGAAAAAATCCCATACCCCTTTTTTAAATTTTTTCCCCAAAAGGTCCCCATTTTTTCTCCTTTTCTATTCCTTTCAAGGCTTTTGGGTTTTTTTTTCTGTTTCAAAACCCCTTAGGGGCCACAATTTTCCCCAACCTTTTTTTTCCTTCCGAACACTAAACCCCCCCCACTTTTCTTTTTTCCTTTTTTTTTTTCAGGAATGAAAATCCTTTTTTTTCATTTATTTTTTTTTTTCCCCCTTCTGCCCAACATTTCAACAAAAAAAAAAACAACTCTAAAAAATTTTTTTTTTTAATGTTTGCCTTTTTTCTTTTAAAAAAACCCCCCCCATTCCTAATTCCCTTTCTTTTAACTTCCCCCCCCTGCTTCTTCTTTTTTATCCCCTGAACCCCCCTTTTTTTCTTTTTTTATTCACCAATCTTTTTTTAAAAACTTTCTATTATTTTTCCCCCACCCCACCTTGATTTTTTTGTGGCTGCCCCACCGGGCTTTTACGGGAATTTTTTCCCCCACCAAAACCTTGAGAGGGGGGGGGCCCCACTTTCCCCCAAATAACCCTTTCAAAAAGGGCGGCTTTTCCCCAAAAAAACCCCCCCGGGTTCAAAAAAACCAAAAAAACCCACCCAAAAAACCCCTTAAAAAAAAAAAAAAAACGCGCCTTAAAAATTTTCTTTTAAATTTACCTAATAAACTAGAAAATGTTTTATAAAAAATTCGATTTATAAAAAAAAAAGCAAAAAAAAACAAAAAAAAAACCTTATTTTTTGGTGGAATCTACGGGAAATTTTTTTATTTAAATTAACCTTTTGTTGTAATTCTCTTTCCTTTTTTTTAGTGGTTTTTGACAGGTAAATGCGTCTCCTAACCATTTTCCTATGTGTTTTCTTCGTCCTTTTGCTTCTGTTAATATTTTTCGAATTTTGAAATTTAAACCAATTTTTATAAACTTCCTGATTTAAAATTTTTTTTTCCTTTTTTCCCTTTTTTCTTTGTATTTCTTAAGAAATCCCCTTTTACAGAAGATGTTTTAAATATCTCAAATTTTTTTTCTATTTTAGGTAAAAAACCCTTTTTCAAAAAGGGGGGATGAATATTTCCTTAATTTTTAATTTTCGATTTCCCTCCTAGGTCATTTTGGAATTAAACTTTCTTTTCTAGTAAGATTTTTCAGTTTACCGTAAATTATTAGCTCTAACTACAAACTTTATTTCTTTCTTTTTTGCTTGAAATTTTACTTTTCCCCTTTTGATGGGAAAATAATTTTACAATGGTAGAGTAAGGGGAAAAAAACCCCAACTCCATATTTGGGAAGGAGTTTTCCCTTGTTTTTTTTTTCTTGATAGGAATGAAATGAGACTTTTATGTTTATGTAAGCAAAACAAATTGAAACTGTTGATTTTTTCTTTCCCCGGCCAAACATTAAAAAATTTTAAAAATTTTTTAAAGTTTTTTGAAAAAAATTACCTTTTCTATTTTCCTTGTTTTAAACTTAAAATTGGCCCAAAAACGTTGAAAAAAAAAAACCCCTTGAAAAAAAAATATATTCCTTTTTTTTTTCCCAAGAAAAGGGAAAACCCAAAAAAAGTTAGGGGGGGGAAAAAAAAAAAAACCCTTCCAGTTAAAAAGGTTAGGTTTTTTTTCTTATTACTGATGATGCAAGACGAAACTTAAAACAAACACGGCCAATAATTTTTCCTTTGTACTTTAAACAGAATGATATTTTTAGCCAGATTTTTTAAAACTTTTGGAGATTGCCATAATTTAGGAGGAAAATATTTTTGCACTTTGAAATCCTTGAAGATTTTCCCTGTGAATTTTGGGGAAAACTTTCTTTTCAAGTAAAGGGGAAAACCAAAAAAAAGGGGGGGGGCCCAAAAAAGGGGGGGGGGAAAAAACCCCCTCAGGCAAAATTTTCGGTGAAACCAGAGTCCCCCCCCCCAAAAAAAAAAAAGGGGCCCAAAAAAAAAACCCCCCCCCATGTTTATAACCTGGTTTAGGTTTTTAATGGGGGGCCAAACTTCCACCCCAATTTATTTAAATTTATTAAATATTATTATTTTTTATTAAAATATAGTTTCTCAAAATCTTTATGGCTTTAATTTTATATTATTTAAAAATAAAATTTATTAATATTTATAATTATTTATAAATTATTGAAAAATTTTTTTTTTATATAGTTTAATAAAATATATTTTCTTAATAGAGATTGAATAATTATTTAATTATAATTTTATATATTAATTTATTTTAATATTATATATATATAACAATTATAATTAAAATATTTAAATAATATTTAATTATATTTTAATTTTTAAAAAAATTATTATTAAATATTTTAATTTAAGTATTTATATTATTTTGTTTATAAAAATATAATTTGATTATTAATTTTAATTAAATTTTTATTTAATATATAATAATATGTTATTTATATATTAAAATTATAATTAATTTATAAATTTATAAAAGATTTTTAAAAACCATATTATTAAAATTATTTTTATAATATAATTTAAATAAAAATAAAATTTTCCTCTCCCTTCTTTTCCCCCTTTCCTTCCTTTTTTTTTCCCCCCGGGTTGTTTGTTTTGTGAAAAAGGGGAGAGGGGAATAATTTAATTTTTTGTATATTTATTATTTTATTTTTATATTATATTATATATTATAATATAATTTATATAATATAAATATATATTTATATAATAAAATTATATATATTTTAAAATAATAACTATAATTGATTAAATATATTAATATTTAAAAATAAATTTATTATACGATTATATTTTAATATTAAATTTAAAAAATAATATATTATATTTATAATTATAATATTTATATTATAATAATTAAATTATTTAATTTAATTTAAATAAATAATATTTGATAAATATTCTTAATATAATTTGATAAATTTAGTTTATATTTTATTATATAATTATATATTAATATAATTTTTTAAATAAAATTTATAATATATTTAAATATAATATTTAATTAATATAATTATTTAATATATATAAATAATATTTTTATATATTATATAAAATATTAAAAATTGGTTTGGGAGTTGGGATTAAAACGATTTTATCCTCTCCAAGGTTATTTATTTATGTTTTTATTTTTTTTCGGGAAAAACCTTTTTTGTATAACTTTACATAAGAGTTGCTAAGGTTTTTTCTTGGGGCCTTTTGGGTTTTTTTTCTTAACTTTTTTGGAGGGGAAAAAAGGTTTTATTTTCAATTTCTTCCCCAAAGGAAATTTGACCAGTGGATTCAAAAAACTTTTTAAATTAAAAAAAAAAAGTAAAAATAAGAAATATAAATTCTTAAAATAAAAAATTTAAGTTTTACAAAAGTTAATGCCAGAAAAAAAAAAAAAATTTTTTCCATTTTTTTTTCTTTTTTGCTCAAAAATAGAAATAAAAAAAAATTTTTTTTTTTAACTTTTTTTAAGATTTTTTTTTTTTTTCCTTGGGGGGTTTTTTTTTTTTTCTTTTAACTGGAAAAGAATTCCCCCACCTCAAAAAGGTTTCAAAAGTGGAAAAACTAAGTAAAAGGGGAAAAATTAGAAAAAGTAAATTTTCAATAAAAAAAAAATTTAAAAAATATTTTTAAGTGTTTGGGCGGAAAAGGGAAAAAAAATTCCCCAAAAAACAAAAAAGCTAAATTAGGAAAAATAAAAAAAGGTAGGTTTTAGTAAAAGGATATCCCAAGTTTGTGGATCTTGTTTTTGGAAATTTGAAAAAAAGGGAAAAAGGGGTGTCTTAAAAGGGGGATGTAAGTTAGAAGGGGGGGTAATTTTTCCCATTTTTCAAAAAGGGGGGGGGAAAAAAAAGTAAATTATTCTAAAAGGAAGGAAAAAAAAAATGAAGTTTGTAGGAAAAAAAAAAGGGCAAAAAGGGGGGAAAAACTCTTTAAAGAATAAAAAACTTATTATTTTCAAAAGAACCAGAAATAAAAGGGGGGATTAAAAAAAAAACCAAATTTTTTTTTCCAAAGGTCTTAAATCCCTTTTTTTGGATTTTTTTTTACTATATGGAATATTTAGAATTTACATTTTTTTTTCCAAAAGTGATTTTCGTTTTTTACCAAAAAAGGAAGGGGAAAAAAAAAAGAGAATTAATTTTTGCAGGGGGGAAACTTATTAAATTGGGTAATTTTCCAATATTTTTCGGGGAAACCCTCTGAGGGAAAAAAGAAGGGAAGAGGGGGGGAGTTGTTCTTTTTTTTCAAAAACCCAGGTAAGGGGAAGAGGAAATACAAAAAAACCCAAAGTAATTATAAAAAATTAAATTCAAAAGCTTTACTCATAAGGTTTTTAAAAAAAAATTTTTAAGGTTTAATAGGATTTTATAAGTTTGGAAAATTAGTTATAGGAATATGTTTAAGATTTTAGGGGTTATTTTTTAGGGGGGGTTTTTGGTTTGGGGGGGGGTGAAAGGGGCGGGGGTTTTGGGGGGGAAGCCTTTTTGGAGCGTTATTTGGGGGAAAAAGTGCCTTTTTTTTTTTCAAGGGGGTTTTTTGTGGGGAATGTTTTTTTTCCCGGGGTAAAGGCGTGGCGCAAAAGGGGGGCCCAAAAATCCAAGTTTTTTGGTTGTGGGGGATAGTAAGAAAATATTTGAAATAAATGATTTTGCAAAAAAAAATCAAAGAGGGGGGTTCAGGGATAAAAAAAAGGGAGAGGGCAGCGGGGGAGTTTAAGGGGAGGAAATAGGGAAAATGGGTTAAAAAGGAGGGTTAGGATTTTAGGGAAGTGGGGTTTTGTATTTTTGTGAATGGTTTGAAAAAAAAGGAGGGATAAAAAATTTTGAGGAATTTTCTTGAAAAAAAAGGGGGAAAAAGGGGGAAAAGTTTGGGGTTTAGGTTGTTTTCGAAGAAAAAAAAAGGGTTGGATGTGGCTAGGGGGGTTGAAACCCAAAAAGGGGAACCAAAAAAAGCTGGGAAAAAAAAAAATGGATTAGGGAAAAGGGGGGGAGGGGGATGGGGGGAGGGGTTTGGAAAAATTTTAAGGGGTTTTTTATTTTGATTTTTTTTTCGGGGTTTTTGAAACCTTAGGGAAAGGAGTGGGAGGGGCGGAGGGGGGGGGGGAAGGGGGTTAGGAAAAAATTTAGGTTTATTGAGGGGAAAAAGGAAAAGGTTTTGGGTGGGGATAAAAAGGTAAAAAATTTTTGTTTGAAAATATATTTCAACCAACTCTTACACCTAAGATGTTCTTTTCTTAAGAAAGTAGCGCATGTCACTTTTTTTTTTATAATTTCCCGCCAAAAATGCGCGCGCTAAATAGCTTATCTTGAGTGAAATACAGTGGCTGGGGTACGAGGACTCCTGCTCTTAAGGTGGCTTACTGATCAGTTGTTGGGAATTTTTGGGGAATTGTTTGGGGGGAAAAGTTTTTTCGGGGGTTAAAATGGAATAAAAAAAAAAAAAATTTTGTTTATTTTTAGGGGGAGATTTTTTTTGGAATGCAAGGGAAGGTTGGGAATTGGGGAGGTTGCAGGATGGGGAGGGGGGGGAGAATTAAAAGGGGGTCCCAAAGGTTGCATACATAGGGATGAAAAAAGGAAATGAAATTTGGAAAAAATGGGGAGGGGGGGAATTAGGATCTGTAAGTGAGTACTGGGAAAAATAATATAGAGGGAATGGATAAGGTTTGGGGGGAAATTTAAAGTTGGTTTTCAAAGAAAAAGTGAAAAAAAAATATCAGATGTTATTTTAACTTTGCATTCTTGAAAGTTTTGGAAATAAAAAAACGGGGGGAGGGCCGGAAATTAAATCTCAATAAAAACAAGCTGTTTGTATTAATAAAAGGGAAAAGTAAATATGAAGAGAGATCAGGATTTTAAACTTTAGATTTGTTTAAATGTTTAATTTCAAGGGGGAGGGGGCCAGGGGTAAGGGGGGTGGGTTAAATCTTTTGAATTTCCAACTAAAAATTTTTTGGCGTGGGTTTGCTAAAAAGGTTTAAAAGGGGTGGGGAGGAAGTTAAAAAAACCATCTCTGATACGAGGGAAAATGAAAAAAAAAGGAGGAAAAAAAAAAAGGAGGATAATTATAATTTTTTTTGATCCTATAAAAAAGGGGTGGAAAAAAAAATTAAGATTGAGGAACCAAAAAATTGTTTTAAGGAAAGGGAGGGGGTTTAGAGGGGTAGTTATTTTGGAAGGAAATAGGGGGGGTTGGAAGGGAACGTGAAGAGGGGGACCGGGGAAAAATTTTTAAGAAGTGGGGAGGGGAAAAGGGGGGAGTTGGGGAAAAAGAAAGGATTTTTTTTAAAGGAGGACCCCCCCAATTTGTTGGAAAGGAAAAAAAAGGGCCCAGGAAAAGGTGAAATTTGTTGAGTTAAAAATAGTGGGGAAGGCCCCAAAAAGGTAGGGAAGGGAAAAAGGAAAGTTGGGAAAAAATGGTGGAAAGTTGGAGGGGGGAGTGGGGGTTTTTTGGTTGAGGGGAAAAAAAAAAGAAAAAAAGGGGTTTCGTAATGTGGAAAAATGGGTTGGTAAAATAGTGAAGCAAGGGGGAAAAGGGGGGCTTAGAAATATCTGAGAGGGTTCGTGAGGAGGAAGAAATGCCAAAAAGGGAGGGGGGGGCGGTTGGGAAAAGGAAAAGGGGGCGAAAGAAGGAAAATGCAAAAAAAATAAATGAAAAAAATTGGTTTTTGTAGGAAAATTGGCAGGAAAATTTTGAAAAAAAAAAACAGGGGAGGCCCCAAAAGAATTAATTCTGGGGGAAAAGAAAAGTAAAATAGAAAAAAAAGGGGAAGAAGGGGGATGGGAAGGGGTTAGGAAGAAGGGGAGGGTTTAAGGGGAGGGGGAAAGGGGGAAAATGGGGGAATAAGGGGGAGGGGAAGGATTGAAAGTTTGAGGGAAAAAAAAAGGGTGGGGGGGGGGGAATTAATTTTTTTTTAAAGAGGATTTATTTTGAAATTGGGGAAAAAAAAAATGGGGGGGTGGGGAAGAGGAATTTGGAAGGGGGGGAGGGTTTAAAGAGGGTGAGGGAATTGGGGGGGGAGGGGGGGAAAGTGGGGGGGCGGGGGGAAAGGACCCTTCAACTGTGCAAAACTTAATAATAACCAAAAAAATGGGGAAAGGAAAAAAATTAAATTTTAGGGGGGGTACAATAACTAAAGGGAAAAAAAAAAAAAGGGGGAAAAAAAGTCCCCCCAAAAAAAACCAGGTTTTCTAGATGGTGTGTGTTTGAAGTATTTTTGGGGGAAATTGTTTTTTAAAAAACAGGGGGAATGGGGAGGGGGGGATGGAAGGGTGGGGGGAGGGGGGAAAAAAAACGCAATTTTAAAAAGGTTTATTAAAATTTTTTATTTGGTTGGGAAGAGAGGGAAGGGAAGGTTTTCAACCCCCAGGGATTTTGGGGAGGGGGATTTTTGGGGTTTTGGGTTTTTCTGGTTAGGTTTAGGTTCCCCCTTGTTTTTTAGATCTATGTCTACTTGGATATAACTCATTTGGTGAAAGTTTGGTTAGGCCTAGGTTCTAGTTGGGTATAAGTCCTGTTATATCTAAATGTGTACCCTAGAATTTTACCCCTAGACATGCTAGTTCCGAAGGATGTTTTTAAATACCCACAAAAAAAAGAAAGGAATGGGGGGGAAAAGGAAACCCAAGGAGGATTTGAGGGTTGGGGGAAGGGGGGGGTGTGGTGGAAATTCCAAAAGTTATTTTCCAAACCCAATGGGGGGAAAAAGGGGATGCCTTTTTGGGGTTTGACCAAAAGAAGAGTAGGTATTAAAGGGGGAAAGGGAAAAAAGGGGGGGGAAAAGGGGTATGTGGTTTTTTTTAGGAAATCTGGGAGGAAAAGGGGCATTAATTGGGGAATTCAAGGGGGTGAAGGAAAGGGGGGGAAATTTGTTTGGGGGAGGGTTTTTGCTTTTGGGAGGGGGGAAATTTTTTGGGGGGGGGGTATCTTTGGTTTTTAAAATAGGTAAAAAAAAGGTAACAAAGTTCCCTTGTAATACTTTTCTTAATTTGAAAAGCTGCCTAACATTGAGGAAGTGTCTAATGTTAGGCGTAGGAGGATGTTATTAGCTTGATGATATGACTTTTATTGTATTCTATTTGGGAAATATAAAAAGAGGGATTGAAGAACCCCAAAAGGGTATTGTTCTTCTTTGCATATTTTGGGTGGTCCCCCAAACCGTGGGGGGCTTTTTTTCCCATTTTTATTTTTAATGGGGAAGAGTGTTTTTTCTTTGTGGGGGGGCAAAGAGGGAAATGAATTTTGAGGGGGGGAAGGGGAAGAAAAAGGGGTGGGGAAAATTTGGAATTGGAATAGGGGGGGGGTGATAAAGGGATTGGGGGAAAGTTTGAAAACATGGTAACTATTTTTTTGCGGGATGGGGATTTTTTTTACTGCCCCTTTTTAAAAGTTTGGGCCGGGGGAAAAAAAGGGAAATTTCCAGAAAGGGGCTTTTTGGGAAGATTCTTTTTTGATCTAGAAAGGGGAAATTTTGGAGGGGGGGAGGAGTTTTTTTTGTTGGGGGACAAAAAAAGGGGTTTCTTAAGGATAAAAAATTTTCCAAGGTTAAAGGAGGTAAAAAGGTTTTTTTTAGTGGTTTTGGGGAGGGGAAGGAGGGGGGGGGGAAAAAACAAAAATTTTGTATATGGAAAAGGTCAAGAAAGGATTAGAAGTAGTGGTAGAAAACAGGTAATAAAGGAAAGGAAAGGTTTGATGCTTTTCAGAAAGTAGTTCTACATAACTAAGCGGGGGAATGAAAGAAATATTATGACTTAAACGGAAGATGGAAAAGATGAATGAAAGGGAAAGAGGGCGGGAGTTACTAAAATACATGGTAAGGAAAAGGGAAAAGGGAATTTTGAAGGGGAAGGGGGCAATTGAAGTGGGTCTTGGAGGGAATTTTATGGGGGGAAAGGGGGGGAATTCTTAAAATTTCACAATTAAAACTTAAGAATTTTAATCGTTATGTTTGGAAAAAAAAATTTGATGTTTCCCCCCAAGCGGGTTTACTATTTTATTTGGGTGTGGGAAAAACCGTGTGGGTTTTGGAAAAATTGCCTTAGGTCCAAGAAAAAAGGGGAAAAGTTTTGGGGGTGGAAAGTTTTGTTTTTGAGGGGATTGGGAAAATATTTTAAGACGAGCGCCCAAAATTACGGTAAGTAAAAAAGAGAAAAAGGGGGGAGGGGAATTTTAAGGGGGGGAAATTTAGGGGTTTGGATTATTAGGGAATTGCGCTAGGTATGGGATTGGGTTGGGGGTTTTTTTTTGAAAGGAAAAAGATGGGGGGGGAGGAAAGGGGGGAATTTTTTTTTGGTTTAAAGTGGTTTTTGGGACATTCTTTGGGGAGGGGAGGGAAATTGGGAGGAAAAACCAAGGGGGAGGTTGGTTTTTTTAGGAGGGAGTTTTGGGGGAAGGCGGAGGGGCGGGGGGATAGGGGAAGGGGAAGAAAAGGAAGGGGGGAGGACCAAAGAAAGGAAGGGGGGTTGGGAAATGGGGAATGGAAATTAAAAGGGGAATGTGGGGGAAAGGGAGGGGAGGAAGGGGATGGGAGGGGGGTTGGGGGGAAGGGGGGGGGAAAGGGGGGTTTAGGGCGGGTTTTGTTGGCGGGAAAAAAGGAAGATTAGAAATGGAAATGGGGGAGGGGAGGTGGGTTTTGGGGGGGGGGGATGAATTTGAAAGGGAAAAATTATTTTTTTTTTTGGGGAAATTTTTTAAAAAAAAGCTGCCAACTTGGCACCCCCCCCCCCAAAAAAAAAAAACTTTTACCCCCCGCCTTAAAAAAAATTTTTTGTGAAATTGTAACATTATTTTCTGTATCTAAAACTTATTAAATAAATTTAAAAAATTAAAAATTTTTTGTTATTAATATTTGTTCATTTATGTAGTATTAACGGTAAGTTATATTATAATAATTAAAATCAGAATATAATAAGAATTTAAGATATATTGAAAGTAAATAAATTTTTTAATATAAATATAAATTTTATATTTTTAAAATATATTTAATTATAATATACTTAAATTAATAATTCAAAATATTTATAATTATTATTTTATATATATTTATAATTATTTATTTTATTTAAAATATAATTATTTTGGGGGGAAACCAAAAAAAGAGGAGATTGTAATAGGGGAGCACCAGCACGGGGGGGGGGGAAACCGGGAGCTTCGGATGCCAAAAAAAAAAAAAAAAAATTTTTTTAACAGGGGCTATTTGGAATGGGTGCTCCAAGTTGCCTAAACTTTTAAAATAGGATGGGTTTTTTTTTTTGAGGGCTCTCAGCTTAATTGAAATTTTTTTTTTTTTATTTAAAAAAAAAAAAAATACGAAAACCTTGTTTTTTTTCTAGGGGCGGAAAAAATTTAGGTTAAGTTAAAAGGTTAAGGGGGGTTTTAAAAAGGTTTTAAGGTTAAAAGTTTAGGGGTTTAGGGTTTCAGGTTTCAAGGGTTTTTCAGCGGGGAAAAAAAAAAAAAAAAAAAAAAAAAAACTTCCACATTTTTCGACCCTTAAAAAAAAAAAAAACAAATTTTTTTCCATTTATGTATTTAATATCATTTAAAATCACGTCTGTGGAAAAAAAAATTTTTTTTTTTTTTTTTTGAAATTTTTTCCTCGAAAAGGCCTTCCCGTTTTGTCCCCGTTTTGTGGGGGCGTTAAAAAAAAGTAAAACTTTTAACCCATATATTTAAAATAATTATAATATAATAAATTATACATATAAATAATATCTAAATATTATGAATAATAGATAAATTGATATTTAAAATTTTAATAAATTATTAGAAATTTTTAATATATATATAATATAATATATTATATTTTAATATTTAAATATTATTTTCAATAATTTTAATATATTACTATAGAGAGGCCGGGGGAAACAGTAAAGGAGGAAGAGAGAGGGAGGGAGGAAGAAGGAAAGGGAGAGGGGGGGAAAAAAAGTTTAAAAAAGCAAAAAAAAGTTTTTTTTTTGCTTTGGAAAATATAAGAATCATCTACTTTTGAATAATTAAATTTTATCTTTATTATTATATTATAATTAATATTAATTATTATATTATTAAAATAAGATGTAGTATATTTAATTAAAAAAATAAAATTATAATTAGTTATAAAGATATACTAATTAAATATAATATATATTTTAATAATTCTATTGTAAAAATAATAAATAAATATTTACCGGTTATTATATATATAATATTAATAAAAAAATTTTTTTCCCCCCCCCCCCACTTGGATTTGCCTTTTTTTCATAAAAAAAGGGGGGCAAAAACTATTTTTTTTCACAAGGGGGGGGAACGCGGTTGGAAGGGAACCGAGTATTTCTAAAGCGGGTGAAAAGGGTTAGGGGGGGGGGAAAGGTTTTTTTTTTGTTAAATGCCTTTCAACGACGAGCCCAAAATTTTTAAAAAAAGGGAAGGTTTCCATTTTAGAAGTGGAAAAGGGGGATTTGTTTATGTTTTTTTTCCATTTTACTTTAAAATCAAGTGAAAAATAAAAAAAAACAATTAATTTTAAAAGATTGGGAAAGGACGTTATCTAGTAGAGGGGTTAAAGTTTTTTTTCTTTGGGGGGGTTTTAGGGGAAAAAAGGGGGTTTTGGAAGTAGGTAAAAAAGGAATTGGAAAGGGGGTCGTTTTGGGGAAAAAAGGGAAACGAAGTTGTTAGGGGGAAAAACTTCTTCTTCAAAAAAGAAAAAAGGGGGAGTTTTAAAACTTCCGGGGGGGGGAAGGGGAAATTGAAAAGGGAAAAAGTGGAAGTGGACGGGTTTGTAGTGAAGGGGGAAGGAAAGTTTTAAAAAAAAAAGGAGGGGGGGGAAAAAAGTTGAATTACCAACCCGTTTTCCAAAAAGAAAAGTGGAGGGGGGGGGGGGGTTCGGGGAAATTAGTTAAAAATGAAAGGAGGTTAATTTTGGGGGGAAAGGTTTTAAAAAAAAAGGGGGGGGGGGGCCAACATTCGAAAAAAAGTCCCAATTTGGGAAAAAAAAAACTGGCCAAACCAAATAATTCCAAAGGGAAGAAACTTTCCTTTATTCCCCTTTTTTCCAGGAAATTTTTTGTAGTTGGGGCTTGCATAAAACTTTTTTTTTCCATTACCCCCAAATTATGAGGCAAAAACAAAAAAAAAAAAGGGGGCAAAAACCCTTTTTATAACAGAAAGGGGGCCAAAATTTTTCTTAACCTTGGATTCGGTTGAAAGGGGGGGAAAAAAAAAAAGGAAAAGTTTTTGAAAAAAAGGGGGCGTCCCCTTTTTTTTTTTTTTCAAAACACCAAAAAAACCTCCTTTTTTTTTTGGGGGGAAAAGCTATCTTAATAGAAAAAGCGAAAAAAATAATTTGATTCATATATTTTTAGAACCCACTAGAAAAAAAAAAGGGGGGGTAAGGTAGTTTAAATTTTTTGGTGGTTTTTTTTCGGGGAAATAAAATATTATCTGTTAAAGTAGGGAAAAAGAATTTCAATTGAAAGTAGTTAAGGAATAAAATTTAAAAAAACTTTAAGGGGTTTTTTTGAAAAGGGGGGGGGCCTGGGGGGGAGAAATAATTTGACCCTTTTTTTTTTTTTTTTCAAATTGGGAACTTTCAAATTTTGGGGGAAAAAAACTTTTTTCCAAAAAAATTTTTTGGGGGAACTCAATTTTTTGGGGAACTTTCCCCCAAAATTTTAGTTGGGATAAAACGAGGAATTAAAGAATTCAAAAAAAGAGGGGTTCAAAAAAAGCTGGTTTCTTTAAAGGGGACAAAAAAAACCCCCCTTTTTTTCCCCCTTTTTTGCATTTGCGGAGTTTTTTAAAAATTTTTGGCGAATATATTCAACATTAGTAAATTTGATTGCTTAAATTTTGGGAGGGGGATTAAATTTTTTTTGGAAAAAGGGGTTGGGGAGTTTTCAATTCCCGCATAGGAGTGAGTAAAAAGGAAGAATGGGAAGTTTTGAATTTGGGAAGAGGAAAAAGTTCATTAAACGGAAAATTTTAAAAAAAAGAGGGGGGAAGGGTTTTGGGGGAAATAAAAAGGGGGCCAAGAAAACCCCCCCTGATAATCTTAAAAAAAAATAAAAAATTAAGGGAATTTTTGTTGAAATTTAATTAGATTTTTAAAAAAAAAAGGATAAAAATTTTTTTTTAGGGGGAACTGAGTTTCCCCAAAACGTTTTTGGGGGACCCCATTTGGGGGAAAAAATTTTAGTTTCGGGGAAACAAAAAAAAAAAACATCAAAAAAAATTTTTTTTTCCCCCGGTTTAACCCCAAAAAGGGGGGCCCGGTTTTTGTCCAAAAAAACAGGGGGGGGCGTTAGGGCTAGGGTTTTAGGTTAAGGGTTTTTTAGGTTTAGGTTAAGGTTAGGGTTTTAGTTTAGGTTTCGGTTTTAGGGTTAGGTTTAAAGGTTAGGTTAAGTTTAAAGGTTAAGCGTTTAGGTTTAAGGGGGGGTTAAAATTCAAGGGGTTTAAGGTTTAGGGGTTAAATTTTTAAAGGTTTTGGGTTTTAAAGGATTTCGTTAAAAAGGAACTCTTAAAATTTAAAAGCCAAAGATTTTTTTTTTTTTTTTTTTTTTAACCCCAAAAATGTTTTTCGGAAAACAAAAATGTTTTAACCCTGGTCGAAAATTTCTAATTTTTTTTTTTCCCTTGTCGGGACCCAAAATTTTGAACAATTTACAGCTTTCATAAAAAAATTATTTTGGGAAAAACCCCCGGGGTTCTTTGGCCAAAAAAAGGGAACTGGGCTTGATTTGAAAGCCGGGGGGGAACTGGAAAAAAAGGGGAAAAAAAATTTTTCCGAGGAGGAAAAAAAGGGAAAGGGGGGGGGGGGGGCCAACTTTGAAAAGTAAAAAAAAAATTACCGGAAAAAAAAAAAAGAGGGAAAAGGGGTAAAAGGGAAGTAAATGAGGAGAGGAAGAAAAGAGAAGGGAATCAGTCGGAGAGGGGCGGAGGAGAAACCAGAGCTGACCAACAGATGAAAAAGAAAAGAAGGAGGAAGAGAGGGGAAGGAGGAAAGAAGGAAGAGAGGAAGGAAAAGGAAAGAAAAGAGAAGGGAGAAAGGGAGTAAGAAAAATAAAAATAAAGCCTTTTATTTTTGGGGGGCCAAAAGGGACCTCTAGGGGGGAAAAAGCCAACAGCCCAAAAAAAAATGTTTTTCAAACCGAAAAAATTTTTTTGCCGAAAATTAAAGCAGGGTGAATTCCAGGAAAGGGGGGGGAGAAATTCCAACCAAGTTTTAAGGGCCGTTTTCTTTTTTAAACCCCAATAGGCCATTACTGTGATTTTTTTTCCAAGATATTAAAGGGAAAAAAGCCAGGAATCGGAAATGATAATATGCGGTGGGAAGAAACTAGGCACCAATAAAAAATTAAATTTTGATTATTTTTTAACTTAATTTAAATTAAAATAAAGATTTAATAGGGAAATTTAATCACTTGATGAATACAATTATAGGGGGGAAATCATAAAGGGATTAAAGGGAAAAAAAAAAATTTTGGAGATATTTTTTCCCAATTCTTTTTAAATTAAGGAAATAGAAAATTTCCCAAAAAAAAAAAAAAAAACCCTTTTTAAGAAAGAAAACGGGGGAGGAGGGGCTAAAAAGCGGATAGGGGGGGGGGAAAAGGGGGGGAAATTTTTTGAAAAAAACCCCAAAAAAGGGGGGAGGGGGGAGAGGGGAAAAAAAAGGGGGGACCGAATTTGAAGTGGGGGAGGGACAAAGAAACCCGAAAAAAACAGGTTTTTTTTTACTAAGGGGGCGGGCCAGGTAACAAAGCCCACCCAAGAGGGGGGGCCGGGCCCAAAATTTTTAAAGAAAAAGCCCCCACAAAAAAGGGAATTTTTCTGTATAATATCCAAAATTTTAAACTTTTTTTTTTCTTTTTTTAAAAAAGGCGTTAAGGTCCTTGAGGGGGGGTAAAGGGCAAGGGAAGAGACAGGGAGGGAAAAACCAGGGGGGGAACCCGAGACAGGGAGAAAAAACCCCAAGGGGGGACAGGAGAAAAAAACCCAAAGGAGGGGGAAACAGATGGGGACAGGAGGGAAACAGGGGGAGGGGAAAACAAGGACAAGGAACCCCCCCAGGGAAAACCCAGGGAACCAGGGACGGGGACAGGAAACAAGAGGAAAGAAAAAAAAAAAAAACCATTCTTTAAAAAAAGAAATTTACGATGCTAAGGTTGATTAAATGTTATAAAATGGGGAACCTTTGGAGGTTTGTAAGGAAAGGGATGGGAAAAAAAAGGAAAATAGTTTTTATAGATTGATTTTGGTTTTTTTTTTTCCCAAAAAGTTTTTTGAAAAAAACAAGGAGTTTTTCGGGGGGGCGGGGGCTTTTAAAGGGCAAAAGGGGAAGGTAAAAAAAAAAATGGGCATTTCTGTTTTGTTCCTTTTTTCCGGGAATTTTAAAGAATATTTGGAAGGGGAAAAGAGGAAGAAAAACAAAAAAAGGGCTTTTTTAAAAAAAAATCAACAAATTTTTTTTTTTTTTTTTTTTTTTTTTTTTTTTTTTTGGCCCAAAAAATAATTTTTTTTGGCCTCAAAAAAAGGGGGGGGGAAACCCTTTTTTTTGGAGGGGGGAAAAAAAAAAAAAGAAGTTAGGGGAAAAAAGGGAATTTTTTATTGGGGGCCCAATTTTTCTATTGGGAAGGGGAAAAAAGGGGTTTTTTTTTTATTTTTTCGGGCAAGAAAAAAAAAATTAGATTTTAAACATGATTTTTCGGATAAAATTTTTGAAAAAGGATATTATTTCTTTTTTGAACCCAGGTGGTTGGACTTTATTGGTTCAGAAAGGGCGAATTATACTTTTATTTCCCACTGGAAGAAATTTCGTCAAAAAAAAAAAAGGGCGAAAATTGGCAACGGGGGGAACAAGGGGGGCAATATTTAAAAAACCCCCGGGTTTTAATTTTGGCTTTTTTAGTTTTTTTGGGAAAAGGAAATGCCACTTATATGAACTTTGTTTGGGCCTCTTTTACCAGGAAGATTTAAATTTTTCCCCCTTTTTGGGAACTTTAATTTTTGCGTTTTCCGGCCCCCAAGAACCCCCACCTTCCCGAGGGGAACCCTTTCTTTTTTTTTTCCCGCAACCGGAAAAAGGCAAGGGTTAGTTTCCAAATTTTTCCCATGGGAAAATCAAAAAAGAATTTTTTTACCGACCCGCCAGGGGGTTCCCGGTATTATAAGGGGTTTTTTTTCCGATTCATATAATAATAATATTATATTATAATTAATTAATATTTTATATTTTATTATTTTTAATTAATTAATATATAATATATATTTATTATAAATTTATTTATAAATTATTATATTATTATTTTATTATATATAATATTATAATAATACTTATTGTTATTATTATTATAATAATTATTTCTACTACATCATAAAAAGGGATTACTTTAAAAGAGATTCCTATGTAAACTGGTTTTTTGGCCCAAAGGGGGGGGGGAAAAACGTTTTTAAATGGTGGGTTTCTTTTTAAGGTTGGAATATCATGGGCGGGAAGGGGGAACCTTGAAAGGGAATAAAAAGAAAAAAAAGGGATTTTTGGCCCGGAGGATAAGGGGGAATTTTTTTGAATCGGGGGGAAACCCCAGAGGGGAAGGGAAAAAAAGCGTTTAAATTTCATATCAACGAACCGAAATCAATCAATCTTTAAAACAGGGAAAAAAAAATTCCCGAAAATTTTCAATATTTCTGGTTTTCATTTTTTTCTCCATGGACGGAAATCTGGGGGACCCAACCCAAGTAGAGAAAACCCCCAAAAACAACCAAAGCAAAGGGCTCGGGAAAAATTCCAATTTTTTCTGTAAAAAGGGAAAATTGGTAACATAAAGCCCCCCCCCCCCAAGTTTTGTATTTTTTTTTCAAAAAGAAAGGAAAAACGAAAGAGGGATAAGTTCCCATTGGCGGGGAATTTTTTTGTTTGAAAAAAAACATTTTTAAAAATTATTCCAGGAAAATGCATTTTTTTCGAAAGGGAAAAAAAAAAAGTTGGGAAAATGGGCAGGTAATTTTCCGATAATTGTTTTTGTTTTTTTCTTGTTTTGGGGGGGAAATTCTTTACCCCCAAAAGGAAAATTTTTTAGGGGGGGAAAAAAATTCACTGTATCAAAGTTTAGAGAGAAAGGAAATAAGATTAAAGGGAAAAAAGGGATTTTTGAAATTTTTTTTGGTGTTAGAATTTTGGGGGGGGGAACATTGAGAAATTAAGTCCCTTTTTGAGGTATTTTTAAGGAAAAAAGGGGAAAACCAAAAAATTGAAAAAAAAAACACCCCCGAAGAAAAACAGGGGAATTTAGATTCTTTGCCCCCCTTTTACAAATGTATGCCCCGGGCATTCCTTTCATTTTTGGGGCTGAAAAATTTTTGTGGTTGAAAAACATTTTTTAATAAACAATTTTAGGGAAGGGGGTAAAAAAAAAAGTAAGGAAAATTTTTTTTTTTGCTGTCCGTTTGTTAAAACACCTTCCCCAAGCCCAAACCCCCCCCCCCCTTTTTTGGAAAAAAGTTTTATTGATTTTAAATGTAAAAGGGGGGGCATTTGCTTATTTTTTTGCTATGGGCTTTTAGGGTTTCCCCAAGTTTTTTTTGCACCAAAACTGGGAAAAAAAAATTGGGGGGGGGGGCCCATTTTAAAATAATTTTTTCTTAAATAATTTTTTTTAGGGGCCAATTTTTCCAAAAAAAAAAATAAAAAAAAAAAGGGGGCAAAAAATTGCAAAGCTTTTTGTTTCTTTTTGAAATCCTTTTGGGGAAAATTTCTTTTTTTCGTTTTTTTTCCGTTTTTTGTATTTTTCTAGTATTGTATTATAAATTGAATTTTTTTTTTTCTTTTTTTTTTTTATTTTGGAAAAACTTTTGTTTTTTTTGGAAACCAATTTTTTTTTTCGAGGTTTTAAAAATTTAACTTTACCAATTAATAATTTTAATTATTTATTATTGGATATTAAGGTAATATTGTTAATGATTAAAGTATATAAGATAAATATAATTATGAATTATTAATTTTAAGATTTTGTTATAAATTGCATTTAATTATTATTTTTATATTATTTGTAATATTATATTTTACTGTAATAATATATTATTTTTTTTGAAAAAAAATGGAAACAGCTTTAGGTTTGAATTTTTGGGATTGATTTTTTTTAATTAGGGGGCCCAAAAAAAAAAAAATTCATTTTGTTTTCAAATAAGGAGCCAAGAAAATCTCGATCAATTTAATATAAGTAATTATAACATTTCGATATTTAATTGAATAATAAAAAAATAATTAATAAAAACATTTTAAACTTAGCAAAAAAAAAAAAAGGGCTTTTTTGGAAGTTAAAAAAAATGGGGAACTTGAAATAAAGAAAGATATTGGGGGCATGTACTAATTGAATTATATGATTTATTTTTATTTTATTTTATTATGATTTGAATTTTATTTTTATTATTTTTTAGATTTATATTTATTTTTATTAATTATTTTTTTTTATTAAATTTATAATTTAATTTTTTTATTTATTTTTATTTTTATTTTTTTTAATTAATTTATTTTAATTCTTGTGAATTTTTTGTTTTTCCATTATTTTATTCATTTTTAGAAAACATTGATATCTTTGTGAAAAAAAAAAAAATTTATTTTAAATCAAATTTTTAATTTTTTCTTTTATTTTCGAATTGTAAAATTATTTTTCAAAAAAAATTTTTTTTTTATTTTAATTTTTTAATTTTTAAATAAAAAAAAAAATTTAAAAAAATATTTACAAAATATTTTTTTTCAATTTTTTTTAAATCTGTTACCATTTCCTAAACTTAAACTTAAAAAAAACTTGCAAAATACTTTAAAAACCCTTAAAAAACCTCGAAAAACACTTTAAAAACCCTCAATTATACCTTGTTAAAAAACCTAAAAAACCTTTGAAAACCCTTTAAAAATCCCAAATTCGTTAAATTAAAACCTTTTTTTAAAAAAGACCTTTAAAAAACCTTTTAAAAAAAACCCCCTTTTTCCAAACCTAACCCTCCCCTACTCTAAACCTTTGAACAAAAAAACCTAAACCTAAAACTCAAAAAACTAAAACCTTAAAAAAAACTAAAACTAAAAAAACCAAAAACCTTTAAAAAAAATGTTTAAAACCAAAAACAAAAAAAAAAATTTAAAAAAAAAAGTTTTAAAAAATTTTATTAAAAAAAAATACCGCAAAAAATTTGAAAAAAAAAAACCTAAAAAATTTGTTCATTTGAAACTTGAATAAAAATTTCTATGTTCTTTTTAAAAGGATCGGTTGAAATTTTTTTTAAAAAAAAACATTGATATGGAAACATTGTATCAACATTCAACGGACTGCAAAAAAAAACAAAATTTATTAATTATTATTTTTATTTTATTTTAAAATTTAGATTTTTTTTTATTTTCACATTTTAGCTTTTCTTTGGAGAATCTTTTTTTCAAAATTTTTTAACCGTTTCTTTAAGGCTAATTTTTTTTCCACCCTTTATGTTTTTTCCAGATTAACCAATCCCGAAGGGGGTTTTTAAAATTTTGTTCCATTTGTTTCCTTCCCCCCAAAATTTTCCCAGCCCTACGCCTATGGGTACAGTGGGCTTACTATTTTAAAAAACTTTCCCCCAATAAATATGGAATAATTTTAGGAAATTTTCGAATTTAATTTCCCCAATTTTTTCCCAAAAAAAATTTTTTTTTTTTTCTTTTTTAAATTAAAAAACTTGTATAAAATTTTTTTGTAAAACTAAATCTAATCACAGTTATCATTTTTTCGGGAAGGGTTGGGTGGGGGGCCCCGGTCATTGTAATGGACTTTCTTTTTTGTAACTATTTATTTAGTTTTAAAGCTATTTTGAAACCTCTGTTTAAAGGGAAGTTAGGGGAATTTTGGGGGGGGAAAGGTTAAAGATTTTTTTTTTTAAAAAAAAAATGGAAAAAAGCAAAATTTTCTTTTTTTTTTTTATCTTGGGGTAAACCAAAGCCCTATTTTTTCCCCCAACCCTTTGTGGTTATATGCTTTTAAACCGATGGGTTCTCTTGGAAGTTTTTTTTTATCCTTTTTATTTTTCTTGCCAAATTTTTTTTTCCTTTGATTAATTTTTTTGTAGATCGTCCTTATTTATTATTTTTCTTTTGGGTTTTTTCCTTTTTTTTCCAAATCCATTTTTTTCGTTTTTTTCGTCGAATTTTCGGGGAAGTTTTTCCCAAACGTTGAATATTTCTTTTCTTAATTTTTTTTGTTTTTTTGTTTCTTTTTCATGAAATTTTTTGGTCTTTTTTTCATTTTTAATAGTAAAAAATATGGGGTTTTTTTTTTTTATTTAATCAAAAAAGTTTTAGCAAAAAAAAATTTGGGATTGGCTTTTTTTTTTTTTTTTCTTTTCCCTTAAAAAAAAACCCCCCATTACTTTCTCTCGGATTCCCCCTTTTTTTTTCTATTCCTCTCCCTCTGTTTCTCACTTTTTTCCAATCTTTTTTTTTTTTTTTCAATAATATTTTTTTTCCCCCCCCCAAAAACCCCCCCAACCCTTTTTCCTGTTTTCTATTTTTTCTTTTTCCCTTTTTTTGTTTTTTCAAAAAATTTTTTCCAAATTAAAACCCCGAACCCGAGGAAAACATAAACTGAATTAGGGCTTTGGCACACCAGAACGTGTATTTTTTTTTTTTTTTTTCCTTATTAACTTGCAACGGAAATTCGGGATTTTTTTTTTTTTTTCCCCTTCTTTTCCTTTTCTAAATTTTTTCGTAATTTTTCTTGCGTTTCATTTTTGTTTCCCTTTACATTTTACATATCTTCTACGATAATCCGTAACCAAGAATTTTTTTCTGGGGGGGGAACCTTTTTTTTTTTCTAAATTTTTTTTTTTTTTCTCCACTTGAACTTAAAGATTTAGATCATTTGGGGTTGAATATTTCAAAAACTTTTCCAACCCCCTTTGCGCCCAATTTTTTAAAACTATATTTTAACAGTTGTTTTGTTTTTTTTTTTTTAAAAAAAATTTTTTAAAATTTTTTTCCTTCAAAAATAACCGGGGGGGCCCCCCAACCGGCTTTTGTCTCCCTTTTCCAAAATGGGGGCTTCTTTTTTTTTCCCTTTTCCTTTCCTTTGTTCAACCAAATTTATGGGAAAAACCCCTTTGGGTTTCCTTAAAAACCTTTAAGTAATTTTGAAAAAAAAAACCCCCTTTGGTTTCTTGAGGGGAAACCATAGGGGAGTTGAAATTTTTTTCTTACCTTTTCTAATCAAAAAATAAATTTTTTCCAGAAAAAAATTCCTTTGTTATCTCTTCCGTATTTTTCCCCTTTTTTCCTTCACCCAATTTCCTTATTTTCTGATAAGATAAAAAGTAAATTCCTCAATATTTTATATAAAATAAAATATTTTATTATTTATTATTAATGTATTTAATTATATATTAAATAATTAAAGTTATAAATAATTAAATATTAATTATTTATTTTAAATTTTTAATATAAAATATTTTATTATAATTTATATATATATAATTATATAAATATTATATATAAAAATATATTTTTAATTTAGTTTAAAAATATATTATATATAAATCAAAATAATAAATTTAAATTACATTAAATAAATATTAATTATTTCAACAGTGTAATATTCAGATATAATTTTTTTAAATATAATTATTATTATAAAATTTTATTTAATATTTATAAAATTTATATTTTTATTTACATTTAATTCTATATTTATAATTTTTTTACCTTTAGATACCAAAAAAAAAAAAAGGTTTTAATACCAACCTCCTAACTTTCTATTGTAAATTCCATGGAATATTTTCCTAATATGAAAGATTAAATTTATTTATTATTTAATTATTTATTTATTTAATTTTATTTATTTATATAATTATTTTTAATATTTTTATTTATTTTATTAATTTATTTAATTATTCTAAAAATATTAATTTAAATGTTTTTTATTATTTAAAATTTTTATTTTATTTTCAGTGTTCGTAGACTCTATTGGAGAAATTGTGCTAAATTTTTCTTAAATAATAATTATTTATTTAAAAATTATCTTACATTTAATTAATTTATTATTTATTATTATTTTTTATTATTAAATATTTATATTTTTATTTATTTTAATTAATTATTATTTATTATTAATTTATTAAAATTATTTGTTTTTATTAATTATTATAAGTTTTTGTATTTTTTAATAATTTTAATTCATTTGTTTTTCTTTTTGACTGGTCTGTTGGATGTTATTGTAATTTCTTGGGGCTTTGTTGTTATTTTTTAAAATTTTTGGCGTTTTTTTTATTAATGAAGCGTTATGGTTTATTTAGAATTCATTGGTATTGTGTTATTTTTTCTAAAATTTAATATTTAAAAAAAAATGTAATATAATTAAAAAAAAAATAGGGTTTTTTTTTTTCCAAAAAAGGGAAAAAAATAAACCCGGGAAAAAAAAAACAAAGGGGGGGGCCTTTTTTTCATTTAGGGGATTTATGCTTCCGGTTTTTCCCCCAACCCACCCCAAAACCAAAACCCCTTTTTTTCAAAAGCTAAAAAAAGGTTTTTAAAAATAAAATTTTAAACATATCTTTTAAAATTTTCAATTTATCTTAATATTTTTTTCTTTGATAAACATTTTTTTTTATAATGTAACGATTATTGAATTTTTTTATATATGTAATTGGGGTTAAATTTTTTTTAATTAAGGAAAATAAATTTATTATTTAGGTTTTCCATTTTTCCAAAAACTTATCTTCATTGCTACTGGCAAAAAAAAAGGATTACTTTGGGAACTTTTTGAATTTTAAATTTTTTTTCATTTCTTAGAGATTTCTCACTTTTTTTAATTCATTTTTTATTATATATTTAATTATATAATTTAATATTTATAAATTTATTATAATATATTATAATTATTATTTAAATTTAATATATATTTAATTATAGGCGTTTTTTTAATGACATATTTTACTAATAATTATATTTAAATGATTTATTAATTAAAAAATAATTAATAATAAAAATATTATAAAATATATAATATCTAAAATTTAGTTTAATTCAAGCAAAAATGCAAAGGAGTTTTTGTAATTAAAAGTTTTGTGTATGTAAAGGGGGTAATTCTTAGGAGTCCAGGGAAAATAAAAAATATTAAATGTTTTCAAGAGTGCTTGTCTTTTTTGCTTGAAAGAAGAAAGTTTATAAGACGTACAATTTAAAATTCCCATCTAAAAAAAACACAGAAGACTTTATAATTCATTTTTAAGGGATGGCTTTTTGGTTTTTTTTTTTAAATTCCCCATTAGTTTTTTTTCAAAAAAAGGAAAATTTTTCTTTTTTGGGAGACAAATTTGAAATGTTTAAAAATAGTGTTTTTTGTTTTCAAAAAAAACCCCAAAAAAAAAACCCTGTTTTTCTATTTTGAAAAAAGGTCAAAATTTATGTTTTGGTTGTTTTTTTTTTTTAATTGTTAAATAATTTTTTTTCCAATTTGAATAATCGGAAAATTAAAAGGCGGGGGAAAAACTTTTTTTTCAAATTTCAAAAAAAAAACTTGAAATTTTTTTTGCTATTTTTGTTTTTTTTTAAAAAAAAAAAAATTTTAATTTTGAGGCAAAAAAAAAAATTTTGGAAATATTAAAACGTTTCCAGGGGGCAAAAACTGTTCCATTCCCGAAAAAATTTCGTTTTTTGGGATAAAAATTGTTTCAAAAATGTTACCCGAAAAAAATTAATTTTTTTTTTTAAAATTTTTTTTTTTTTCTTCTTTTAAAAAAGGAAGTTGTTTTTTTGGGGCTTTGGCTGAACAAAAAAAAGTTTGGGGGAATTGTTGAAAAAAAAAAAATTGAAGAAAAGTGAAAAAAAGACTTGAGAAAAAAAAAGGCTAGGTAAAAAAAAAAGACTTTTGAAATGTCGTAAAAGAAAGACTTTCATTTTACAATGTATTAAAAAACGAGACCTTCTCAAAAGGAATTTTTTGTTTGGAAAAAAAGAAATGGTAACAAAAAATTTTTTTGAGACTAGAAGCTTTTGGGCCTTTGCAAATTTTTTCAAGCATTGGGGATTTTAATGGGAAAAAGGGAGTTTAGGGGGGGGGCGGGGAAGGATGGTTTATAACCCAAAAAAAAACCCCCCGGGGGAAAAAATTTTTTTTAGTTTATTTAAAAAAAATTGGGCCTCGTCCAATACTTCCCAGGGGGATTCGGGGGGGGGGGTGCATTTCAAAAAACTAATTTGGGGCCAAAATTCTAGATTAAAAAACCCCAATGAAAGCAGTACTGGAAGTCGCAAGGTTTGGGATGGAGCCAAAGCCAAATTTTTTTTTTCTAGGGAGTTTAACCAAAAAGTTCAGGATTTTTTGGGGAAAAAACCCCCCCCCAAAAAGGGTTTGGAACAAGCTGGTAAAACTGTTTCCCAATTTAAAAAACCCCCAGGGGCCATTTGGAAAACCCATTTTTCCCGGCCCGGAGGAAAAAACCCATTTCCATATTAAAAAAAAACTTTCTTGGGCGGGTTCGGGGGGAGGTTTTCCCGGAAAGGAGGGGGAATAGGATAAGGCATTTTATTTTGGGCGGGCGTTCCCCCCCCCCTAAAACAGGGGGGAAAAAAAATTACCCACTTTCCTGGAAATGGAAGGGAGGGATTGAAAAGAGAAGGGGGAAAAAAAGGAAAAAAAAAAAAACTTGGGGTGAATTTTTATTCTTTTTTGGCGGTTTGAAAAAAGATTTTGGTTGGTTGGGAATTTTTTTTTGTCCAAACTTTTCTTCTCAACAAAAAATTTCGCTTAAAAAAAAAAAAAAAAAAAAAACAATTTTTATTTTGCAGTTTTTGTAAAAAAACGGGGAAAAGGGATTTAAAAAAGATTATTATTGAAGGATATAATAAGGGGAAAAAATTTGTTTTTTTTGTATTGTAAAAACCCTTCAAAAAACCAAAAAAAATTTTTCGTTTTCCATACAAGGGAAAAGGGAAAAGGGAAAGGGGAAAAAAAATTACCTACGGGAAAAACTTATTTTTTTTTTTAATTTTGTTCGGGAAAAGGGGAAAAAAAGGGGGTTTTTTTAAAATACGATCAATTATCTCAAAAAAAAAACTTCCAAATTTCGGAACATTTATTTTACCCCCCCCCCCCCCCCCCCCAACTTTCGGAAAACCGTTTTTGATAATTTCAACCCAAACTTTATTAATTTTTTTCAAAAAAAAACAAAAAACCCAAAGGGAGGACTCCAAAAAATTTTTTTTTTTTTTTTCCTTTTTAAATTTCATAAAATACACTCCTTTTTTGGATTTATTTTTATTTCCTTTTTGATACTTTCGCAAGGGTTCTAAATGGTCAGGGGAAATATAATAAAATGTTATTGGAAATTTTCCTTTTCCCAAAAAAAAAAAAACCAGGGGCTTTTTTACAATTTGGGGTGGGTATTTCCCCTAGGTTTTGGAAAACTTTTCAAAAGGAATTTTTTTTTTTTTCTTCCAAACACATTCAACTTCCTCTGTCTTTATAAAACGTTAGGAAACCTTTTTGGTATAGAGAACGAATTTTGAATATTTTCTTGGAAGGGGGGGGAAAACCCAAAAAGGGTTTTGCCAACTCTATTTAAAAAAAAACAAGGTTCCCCCCCCAAACCGTTTAAATTATAGGGGAAAAGTTAGATGGAATTACCAAATTGAAAACTTTATTTCAAGGATATTTCCAAGGGGATTTTTCGGTTTACCTATTTAACAGGGGCCCCCACGTATATAAGAAACCTTGTATAGAGTACGAAAATTTTTTCCTTTTGGAATATTTGAAAAAGGGGGAAACCCCCCCCCCAAACTTTTTGTTTTAACTTCTTATTTAAACCAAAAGGTTTTTCCCCCCCACGTATTATAAGGAAAATTTGGTTATAGGAGTTTTTATTACTGGGTTTCAGATAAAATTTTCAGGGAATTCCGTTTTTTTATTTACTTCTATTATTTGTTTTTATCTTAAAGACTTATTTTTAGGGGGATTGTATTAGAGTATAAATTTTTGGGCGTTCCCTTTTCCAAGGATTTTTCCCAAAAAATTTTCGATTTCTAAAAAAAAAAAAAAAACAAAAGCGTTTTTTCCCCAACGTAATTTATTTAGGGACCTTGCTGTAATTAAGAGGTACGGAAAAAAAAAATTTTTTCTGAATTAAATTTTCTTTGAGAAAACCACTCGAACTTACTTCTGTTCTTGTCTTCATATCTAAAAAGGAAGGGAGGTAAAACTTTAATCTGTTCTTTTTAAAAGCTTTTTTTTTTTAAATCCTTTTCATGTTAAAAAAACCTTTTTTTCCCTTTTCCCCCCCACTTTTTCCCAACCTTTTTTTTCCCCCCACCCTTTTTTTTACCCCCCCCCCACTTTTTTTCCCCCCAACTTCCCCCTCCCCTTCCCTCCCAACTTCCCCCCCATCCCCACCTCTTGCCCACTAAATGGTTCAGTTCCATCTCCCATTTTTTTTTTTTCTTTTCGTTAAGCCCTTGAACAATCGAAACCTGTTTTCCCCCCATTTTTTCTTTCCCAATTAAAAAAAAAAAACCCTTTTTTTGGCCTCTTTTTTTTTTTTTTTTTTTCCTTTGGGAAACCTTCCTCTATTTTTTTTTTCGGGCAAAAAAAACCCTTTTGTTCCCCCTATAATTTGGGGATTCATAATGGCGCGTTTTTGGACCATTCCCTTTTTTTCCAACCAGTTTCCTTTTTTCCGTTTTTAAATTTTTTTCTTATTTTCCCCAAAAACCCCCCCCCAAACCCCCCCCGATGACACCAAAACCTTTTTAAAAAAAAAACCCGATTTATTTGGGGCTTCTTCAGGAGCCATTCGAAAGGAGATGTCTAAATGAAATTTAGGAATAAAGTAATGTATTTCAGTCGATTTCTAAAAAAAAAATTTCAATTTTTTTCCTCTTTTTTTATTTTTTTTTAAAAATTTCTTTTATTAAATTTTAAACCAAAAAAACTTGTTTGTCAGGGGATTTTTCCTTTATTATTTAAGGAAAACCATTGTGGAAAGAAAGTTTAATTTTTATTGGATAAAAAAAAAAAAAAGTTTTTCAGATTTGAAATCGATATGAATAGATTTGTTTATTTTTTAATATATAATAAATATAATTAAATATAATATAATAAAAATTAATTTATTATTAATATTTAATAATTAATTCATTAATTATAATTTTTTTTGTTATATTTTTATATAGTTTTATATATTAATAACATAGTTTTCATTAATTTTGGTAATTTATTTTTGATATTTATATATATTATTTAATTATGATTATAATTATATATTTATATAGTTAATAAATATAATTTAAATTTATATATATTATATATTAATAATTTTTTACTTCAAAAGCAAATATTATAGGTAAATGTATATAAAATCATGTTGGTATAATAAAAATATTTTACACTTTTCAAATTACTTAATAACTTAATGATCTCATACATATATATAAATTAATATTATATAATGATTTTAAGATAGTATAATATAATTATAATATATAAATAATTTATGATAATTTATATTTTATTATTTAATATAATAAATTAATTTAATTTTATTAATATTAATTTTTGTTTTATGTGTTTGTGTGGGTGTGTGTTTGGGGCCCCGCGTGGGCCCCGCGGGCTTTCCCATTACGAGTGGAAAGAAAAACGGGGGGGGGTGGTCCAAAAGGGGGAAAAATTTGTATTAAAATTTTTTAAAGAAAAAAAAAAGCTATTTACCTAACCAAAGGGCCCCCGAAGGAAGTGATTTCCATTTTAATTTCCCCATTTAAAAAAAACCCCTCTTGGATCGGGGGGGGCCTGAGTTTTTTTTTTTTTTTTTTTTTAGGTCCAAAAATGGTTTTTTCCATTTAATAAACCAAAGGAATTGTTTTGAGGGTCCAACGGGTTTCCAATTGTTTTTTTTGAAAACGGCCTTTCTTATTTAAACGGTTTTTAACCATCTATCATTTTTCCTTTTTTTCTTTTTTATTTTTTTTTTTTATTCTGGGTTTTGGTAAGGGCGGGGAGTTATTTTTTTTTAAAACCTTCCCCCCAACATATAGATCATCATTTTGTTGACCTCAAATGGGAACTCGTTCATTTTAAATTTTTTTTTTTTTTTTCTTATTTATTAATCACAAACATTTTTTTAAATATTTTGATAAAAAAAAAAAAATTTTTTTATTTTTTTTTTTTCCCCCCACTTAATGGGGGTGGTTTTTTTTTTTCCTACCCCTTTTTTGGAAACCCCCCCAAAACAAAAAATTTTTTGTGGAAACACTTTTTTTTTTTTTACCCGGGCTCCATAAAAAAAATTCATTTTTCTTGTAACAAAATTCACTGGATGGGAAAAAAAAATCTTTTTAAAAAAATAAGGGAATTTTTTCTTATTTTAAAATTGGGGAAGGGGGCCCCCGGGGCCCCCATTAGGGGCCTATTTAAATGATTTTTAAAAGGGAAGGTTTACCTTTTTTGTTTAAGGGCCCGGTTTTTCGGGAAGTAAAACCCCCCCCAACGGGTTTGAATTTTTTTTTATACAAACTGTGATTACGTTTTGGTTGATAAGAACAATTACAAAGTAAGCCCAAAGAAAAAAGTACAATTATTGTTGTACTGATGACTTTCTTCCTTCAGAAGAAAGTCGTTTTTAACTTTGAAGCGAAAATGAACAATATTAACTTGGGGAAGTTATAAGTTTAAAAAACCCTTTTTTTAAGGAAGCTTTCTTTTAAAAAGTAAAGGCTTTACCTTGGGTTATTTTTTTCCATAACCCCCCCCAGGGATTTAAAAAGTTAAGGGGGAATAATTTACTTCCGATAAAGGAAAAACGAGGCTTTTATAAAACCCTTGCAAGTGGTAAATATATATAAATATTATTATATTGAATTAATATTCACTATAGAAGGACTAATTTATAATAAGTAATTATAAAAAAAAAATTGTTGATAATTAATAGCATGTTAATAATATTTAATTTTTTATATATAATATATTTTAAATTATAAATTATTGAAGTATTATATTTTATAAAAATATACACTGTAATTTTTTTATTATATATAAAAAATCAAAATATATATATAAAATATAATATTATAATTTTTAATTATTATTAAATTAAATTTTATATTATAATATATTTTTTATTATATTAATATATTTTTTTTAATATATATTATATAATTATATATTATTATAAATAATTAATAATTAAATTATTTAATAGTAATTTATATTAATTTATTATATATTTATATATAATTTTTCCCCAAATTTTTGGGGCGTGAAAAATTCGTTTTTCTTAACCCAAAAAAAAAATTTTTCCTTTTTAACAAATGATTTAAATAAAATAAAAAAAAGGCCAAAACCCAAAAAGGTTTTTGCAAAAAGGCCGTTTTTTTTTTTCATTTTTTATTTTTTAAAAAACCCAAAACTTTTGCAAAAAACGTTTTTTTTTCGGGAAAAGGGGGGGAGGGGGGGGGCTTTTTTTTAGGCCTTTCCTCAAACTTTCTTCAGGTTTTCCCCCCAAAAACAAATCATATGGAGCGTTAAAAAAACCCAAAGTTAAATATAAACCTTTAAATGTTAAATAGATTGTAAAATGGTCGTGCCAAATTCGTATTGAAAAATTTATATAATAAATATATATATAATATTTATTTATTAAATTTTATTAATACTATATTTTATTATAAATGTTAATAGATAAATGTTAATATTTTTTAATTAATAATTATAAATTAATTCATTAATAAGAAATTTTTTTATATTTTAAATTTAATATTTTAAATTTTAAAAGTATTTAAGCTACAAATATACCCTATTTCAAGCGCTGTGTTGGCCCCCATGGGCCCCCTATTTTTTAGGGGAGGAAGGGAAAAAAAAACCCTTTCTTCCCAAGGTTAAATTTCTAACCCAGGGATCTGCGGGGCAAGAGGATGGAAAAAACCGGGGGGAATTTTTCTTTGCCTTTTTTTTCCAAAAACTGGGGTTCCGCTTTTAACCGATTAAAAGCCACCGGGTGGGGAAACAACCCCCCCAAAGGGGTTTTCAAAAAAAAAAACCCTAAAACCTTTGAAATTTTAAAAAAAAGGTTGCCTTTACCCATTTTTGAACATATTTATAAATAAAAATTAATATTATTTATATTTAATATTATTATATTAATTAATATAAATATATTATAATAATTATTATTATATAAATAGAATTTATTTATAATATTATATTATAAATATTAATTAAATGAATATTATATAATATAATATTATAATAATTTAAGGGGGGGCCCCACATCCCGAAAGAAGGGTTTCAGGGGGCATTAAAACTTTAGGAAACTATTTTAAAAACATTTTTTTTTTAAAACAGGGAAAAATTAAAAAAATTAAAACAATTTTTTTTGAATTTCAAAAAGGGGGGCAAAAATTTAAAATTTTTCACAAAATATTAAGTATAATCTTAAAAAAATAAAAATTTATTTATTTCTAAAAATTTATTTAAATAAAACAAACCTTTTTAAAAAATTATTTTAGTTTAAAAAATTCTTTTTTACCAAAAAAAAAACCCCCTGGGGCAAATGTTTAAACCGGGCTGTCTGGATGGACCTTTTGGGGAACTGCCATTTTAGTTTTCTTTCGAAGGGGAAGGCCAAAAAAAGGTTGGGGCCAAAAAATTTTTTTTTGTTTACCCCTTTTTAATTTTTTACGCTTTTGGGGAGGGGGAAAAAAAATGGTTATTTTTTTTCTTTTTTTTTTATATTGTCCCCCTTTTAAAGGGGTCGGGGAGGGGGCCCGGACGGGGGAGGGGGAAACAGGAGGGGGGGGGGGAAAAACGAAAAGTCCCCCCCCCCCCCCGGGGTCGGGGGTTTTCCCCCCGGGGGGGGTAGGCCCTAGGGGGTTAACAAAAAACTTTTTTCCCCGAAAACCCCTCTAAATTTTTCCCAATCGTAAATGCTTCCATAATCTGTAACCATTTGGTTGATTTTTTCTTTTAGTTTTACGGCTAATTTCTCTCGAAAAATTGTTTGGGGCGCACCCTTTTTTTGGGCGTGGGCTCCCCCATCGGAGTTATGCGAAGGGCCAGAAATTTCCGAAAATTCTCCCCAAAAAAAAAAAACTTTGTAAAAATTTTTTCCCCAAAAATCTTGATTTTCTTTATTTTATAATTTTTTTTAAAAAAAAGGGGGGGGGGGGGCAATTTATTTTTTTTTAATTTTTTCTGGAAAAAAAAAAATGGGTTTTTTTTTTTTTTCTCCCTGTTAAAATAAAAAAATTGATTAACTTAATTTTCATTGTAGGGCCTTTGGTTTATTAAGTTTTTTTTTCTAGTTTAACCATGAAAACTGGAACTTTTTCTTTTTTTTTTCGGGGGAATGCTGAAACATTTATTAAATAATAATAAATAATAATATTAATAATATTTAATATAATATATATTATTAAATTTTCATCTTATATGTTATTATATATTATATATTTATATAATAATTATAATAATTTTATTTAATAAAATTATATTTATTATAAAACAAAAAAACATGGTGGTATTTAAAAAAAAAACCCAAAAAATAATTAAATTGTTTGGATGCCCGTCTTAGTTTCTTGGGTATAAATAATAATATATAATAATTATATATATAATTATAATAATTTATATTTATTTATTGAAAGTGAATTTAATAGATATTTTTATTAGAAAATTTATATTTATAATTTATTTATTACAGTATATTTTAAAATATTAATTTTCTAATATTTATTATTTGAAAATTGAGTCTTTTTTCCAATGAGAAAATTTCCTTTTTTCATCCCCCAGGGGGTTTGTTTTGGGATACTCGTTTTTCGGATTATTTTAATGGGGCAAATTTTAATTTTAAAAAAAACCAATCGTAAAAAGGATATGAATCTCGAAAAAACAAGGTTTTTTTTTTCTTTAAAAAAAAAAAAAAAATTTAAAAAATAACCCCCAACTTATAAAAAAAATTTATTATAAAAAAGGTAAACAAAAATTAAACTAATGGTAAAAAAAAAAAAATAAATTTTTTTAAATTTTTACCTTAATTACATTATTTCTTATGGCAAATGCAGAAAAAAAATTAAGTTATTTTTTTTATCCTGCTACATAAGCAAGCGTTTGTTTTTTTCATAAAAAAGTCACCTTCAGTATTTTTTTTTTGTTTTTGGAAACGGTGAAAATATTATTTTACCTTTAATTTAATTATTTTTAATTAACCTATTCCTTTAAACCCAACTATATTAAATAAACCTAATTTTTTAAATAAAAACAATACTCGTTTTCTTTAAATTTTAACTGATTTTGTTATTTTTTGGGTTTTCCCAAGAAAAAAAATTTGGCTGGGGGATTTTTAGGGGGGGGGATTGGGGGGGGGCTTTTTAAGTTGTTTAACTTCAAATGTTTTAGGGGGCTGCGCTTTGGCTTTAATTTCAAAATTAAAAGTTTTGCTTGGGAAGGATTTGCTCTAAATTATTGAAAAAAGGGAAAAGTTTTTCTAGTTGTTTTTTTTTTTTTTTTTTTTTTTTTTTTCAGTTTTCTTTTTCTAAACACACCGGCTTCTTTTAATTTAAATTTGGGTTTATGGGCGCTTTTTCAAAAACCTCCAAAAATTTTTTTCTTTCCTTGTTAAAAAAAAAAACCCCTTGAGCTTTGGGGCTTTTCTTTTAAATAGGTTTGTTTAGGGGGGGGATTTCAAGCCTTTTTGGGAAAAAAGTTAAAATTTTAGGTTTTTTCAATTTGGCCTTATGTAATTTTCACCTTTTTTTTCAAATGTTTTTCCTTTTCTTTCTTTTTTTGTGGAGATTTAATTAAGCTTCTTTGAAAAAGAATCCCTGGTAAACTAAAGTTGGTTTTCTTTTTTTTTTTTTCCAAAAAATTTTTTCTTTCCTTAAATTGGTTGTTTTTTGGGAAGGTTTTTTCAAAAAATTTTCTTTGTTAACTTTTGGCTTTTATTTTTCTTTTTCCCAAAATTTTTAACATTGCAAAGTTCAAGTTTTGGTTGGCTTTTTCCCAGTAGGGGCTTGTTTGGAGTTATTTCTTGCAAAAAATAAGGGCCCTTTTGTTTTAATTTTTGCTCTTGCAAGGACACTTCATTCCTTCAGAATCTATTAATTTTCTTTAAAATTATTTTTTGGCTTTCTTTGCTTTTATTTTTTCTTAAATTTTTGCCAAAGGGGAGTCCTTTTAGTTGTTTTTTTTTTGCCCCCCCCCCACCTTTTATCTTTATTTTTTCTTGAATTTTTTTTCCCTTCCCAAAAAAAAAGCAAATTTTTCTTTAATTTTGCCAATTTTCAAATTTTTTTTTGCTTTTTTTCTAAAACAAATTATCTTTAATATTGTTTTGGTTTTTTTGTTTTTTAACCATTTTGGATGTTTTTCACTAAATATCGAAAATTAGATTTGGAATTTTTCCTTTAAATGATCCATTTTTTTTTAATTTTTTTTTTTATTATATAATATATATCTGTTTTTTCTCTTTTTTTTTTATATTTTTAAATGACCAAAAAAAATTATTAAAAAAAATGTATGTTTCCCCCCTTTTTTTGCTAAGGATATTAAAAAATGGTTTTTTTTTTTTCTTTGTTATTTTCTTTAGTTTTCCTTTTTTAAAGTTTTTATAATTTTCTTGTTTGTTTTTGGCTTGTTTTTGTTTGTTATAATTGGGAAATTCCTAATTTTCCACCCAGGGGAAAAAAAACCCCCCCCAAAAAAAAGCTCTGACGAAATTTCCCTCCCCATCTGTTTTTTTTTTCCAAAACCTATCATTTGGGAGGGTCTGGAAAGAGTTTTGAGGGATTGGTAAAAAAATATAGTTTTTTCTTAAAAACAATTTTTAAAATGGGGTTCTTTTTCAAAAAGGGGAACTATTACCTTTTATACCATAGTTTCACTACTATGAAGGGGGTTGAAAAATATTTTTCCAAACTTGGTATAAAATTCGCTTAATTCCTAAAAAAAAAAAAAAATTTTATTTACTTTTCAAATTTATAATATTTTAGATTTATTTTCTAACTTTTTTTTTCCCCTAAATGTCTTTTTTGTTTTAGCTTTCAAACCATAAAGTTTTTTTCCAAAAATTTCCCAAACCGATTCGGAAAATTTTTTTTTTTTTACTTCTTCCATGTTTTCTTTTCAGCATACTCGCATTTAATCCTTCGATTAAAAATTTTTCTTTCTTTAAAAAGAAAAGGGGGGGGGCCATTTTTGAATTTAAAAAAAAAGGCTAATTTTTTTTTTTTTTTTCAGTAAAAAAAATCTTTAAATGAATTATAAACATTCTCTTAAAAAAAAATTTGGTTTTATTGGGGGGGGCCTTTCTTTTTGCCTACTTAAAAAAACATTTTTTGGAGGGAAATATCAAAAAAAATCCATAATTTTTTTTCTTTTTTTTTCTTCTACTTTTTCCCCCCTTTTTCCCCCCTTTTTTTTTCCCCCCCCCCTATTTAAAGAAAGGGACCCAAAAAAAAGGGGCAAAATTTGTTCCCAAATACAATATTTTTTCGGAAATGGTTTTGCGGTATTAAAATCAAACCCATTTTTTTTCTAAAATTTCTAATTTTCCTTTGGGGTTCCATTTTTCTATTTTTCCCAAATTTTTTTTCCAAAACTTTTTGGCTTGAGTTTGGGCTTGTTATGGAAGGCTTTCTTTTTTGCCATTTATTATGCCATCTTTTAGGGGGGGAAATTTTTTCTTTTCTTTTCTTTATTTTACTATCCTTACGACCATTATTTTCCAAATGGCAGTAAAATTCTTAGCTGTTATTTTCCTTCTTTCTTTTTATGAAGCCAACTTAAAAAAACTGTTTTTTTGTTTTTTCCCTTAAAAAAAATGGGGGGGGCCCCAATTAAATTTTTTTTCCTTATTTTTAAATTGGGTTTTTGTTTCTTTTTTTCAATTATTAAAAAACAATTGTTTAACTTGCTTTCTTTTCAAGATTTTTAAAAACGTTTGGGATGTTTTAAAAATTTATTAATGGATGAAAAAAAAACCATTTTTTTCATTTCTTTCAAAGATTTTTTTTTTAAATTTTCCTCCCATCTAACAACTCTTTAAAATTAATTTCTTTCCCAATTAAATTCATTTCTTATTAAAAAAATGGGGTAAAAAGGGAATTTTTGGGCCAAAACCCTAATTGCACCCCTACAATCGTAAGAGGCTTTCCTTTTTTTTTCTTTTTTTTTAATTTTTTGATTGAATATATTTTTTTCCCCATTGACATTCTTTTATTTTTTTTTGGAACATAGAATAATTGTAAAATTAAAAGGGGCCCTTTTTTTTATTTTTGGGGCAATTTTTTAAATTTTGGTTGGAATTGGTTTCCCATTTTTAAGAAAAATGACCTAGAATTCCCCAAGGCCCTTTTTATTTGCAAAAATTTTTCTTTTAAACTTCTTAAAAATTTTCTTGAGTTGCCAGTTTGGTTTTTTTTATTTCATTTTTCCCCAATTTCTGAAGACCCAGGGAAATTGGTAATGAAGGGGGGGCTTTTGGTCTTGTTTGAAGCCTTTTTTCTTGTTTAAGTTGTTTCATGGGGGGCCCAATCCCCCCAAAAAACTTTTGTTTACTTTATATAAAAATTTTTTTTCCCCATCAAATTTTTTTCATTTTTTTCCATTTTTTTTAAGTTTTTTTTATTTTTCCTTTTAATTTTTTTTTGAGGGGCTCATCCCCATTGAAGGCTTTTGTCTTTTTTGTAACAAAAATTTTCTTGGAACCCCAGTTTGGGCCTCCATAGGTTTTAATTGGTTTCCAAAAAACTTTTTTTTTTCATTTTACAAAAGATATTTTCCCTTTTTACTTGCTATTAGAAAATTTTCTTTGCGGGCAATAATTTTTTTAGGGGGGGGGGCTTTGCCTGCGTTAACATAAATTTTTTTTCCTACGGCCTTAAGGTATATAAAGCGTGATTTTCTTAAAATTATAAATTTAAACCCTTCCTTAAATTTTTTTATGTACAAAAAAATTTTTTCTTTTTTTTGAAATCGTTTGAATTCATTTTTTAAAAATTAATTTAATTTGAATTAAACCAATCATAATCCAAATTTCTATTTCCAAAAAATTTTTAAAACTTTCTTTTTTTACTTATGTTTAATATTTCTTAATTTTTTCAAATTTGTCTTTTAAAAAAATTTGTGGTTTATGTGGTTGGGGAACTTTGCTTAATTTTATTGGCTTCAGTTTTCTTTATTTTCTTTGTTGGAAAATATTTAAAAACATCCAAAAATTTTTATTTTTTAATTTGGTAAAATTTCCCCCAATTTTCTTGGTTTTTAAAAAGATTAAAAAACAACCAATGAAAACAAATTATTAATATTTTCTTTTATTCTTTCTCCAATTTGAAAACCTATATTAGCTACTTGGCCCCAGGCATATTTGCCCAAAATTTGAGGAAACTTCTGGAAAAAAAAAAAAATTTTGGTAAAGTTCTTTAACAAAAAAAAAAATTTTTATACTTTTTAGGACCCAATTTTTGGGATATTTATTTGGCCTTTTAGGGGGAACTTGGGGGGAAAATTTCATTTTAAGCCCTTATTAACAATCCCACCTTTTAAGGCCAATTTTTTTTTTATTGAAAACTTTTTTTTTTTGATTCATTTTCTTGATACGGTAGTTGTTCCCATTCAACTCCAAATTTTAAAACCCTTTTTTTTTTCTTTTTCAAGTATTATTATACCTATCGACATTTAACTTTCCGGACTTGTAGGCAAAAACTTTTGGGGGGCTTTTTAAATTTAAAAAATTCCCCTAGTGGGATTTTTTCATTATTATTTGGCGAAAAAATTTGCAAACTTGGGAAGGAAAGGTATTTATTCTTTTTGGTTTTTTAAATTTTTTTTCTTAATGTTGTTCTATAAATTTCTTTTTTTTTTACCCCTTTGCCCGTTATCCCTCCAAAATTTTATGATCTTTTTTTTTTTTTTTGTTTTTCTGGCGTCCCCATACAACTTTAAAGGCCCTTAAAAAATTTACCCTTTTTTTTTTTTGGGTCAAGTTTTAATTTCCCAATTTTTTTTCAAGTTATTAAGTTTTTTTAATTTTTCCTTTAAAAAATGTCTGCATTATTTTTCACATTTTGTTTGATGTAGTTGCACTAACCTTTTATTTGAAGAAAAATTTTCTTTTTGAATTTTTTAACTTTGTAAGGTTGGTACTTTTATTTGCCAGGGATTAAAACCCACTAATTTTTTTTTTTTTAAAAAAAAATTTTTCCTTTTTTTTAACTTCTTTATTAAAAACTTTGGGCCTTTACCAGGGGAAGGAAAATCTTTGGGGAATATCTTGATTTTTTCCCCCAAAACAGAAACGTTTTAAAAAGAATTCCAATTTCCATTTTGAATCATAGAAATTTTTAAGGTATTGGAAGAAGCGAGGGAATAAAAAAACTTTATTGAATTTTTTTTTTTTTCTTTGCTTCCAATTAAAAACCATTGTTTTTTTAGTGTTTGCTTTTCAAAAAAAAAACATAAAAATTTTTTGGCAAATTGGGAAAAAAAAGGTTTTTTGGAAAGGGGCCCCCCCCCCCCAAACCCCCCCCACTAACCAAAATATATTAAATTGGGAAAAACTTTTTAAAAAAAACTCTTATATGACTCTTTAGGTTTTTTTATTTTTTAAATTTTTTACCAAATTTTTTTTTCAAGGGGGGAAAACCCATAGGAAGCCGGGGGCTTGTAAAAATCCTTTTAATCTTTAAAATTCAAAAAAAAAGTTTTTTTTTACCCCTTGTAATTTTGTTAAAAAAAAAAACATTTTCTTCTTTATATCTTGCGCTATTGAAAAATGTATGCAATTTAATTTTTCTTTTTTCCTTTTCTTGAAACCCTTTTAAAAAAAAAAGGATTTGGGGGCCCTTGATACATGTCTTAAGAAAAAAATTATTTAAAGGGGGTCGGGCCCTGTTGAAGGTAAAAAACTAATTTAATTTTAAAGGGGGAAATATACCATTTGTTTATTTGGTTTTTTTAAAAAAATGCTGTCTTTTAAAATTAAATTTACCTTTTTTTTCCTTTCATTTTTTTCCTTTTTTGTTGGATGGAAAAATTTTTTTACCCCCCCCCCGCTTTTTATTGGTGTGTGGTTTTTAAAATTTTAGAAAAATTTTCTTTATTTGTTGGTTTAGCGTTTTTATTGTTTTTTTTTCTTCAAAAAACTTTTTTTATTCTTGCCCCAATAAATAGTTTTTTTTTTTTAGGTTTATTTTAAAACATTTTTTCATTTTCCTTATTTGTATTTTACTCCACCCAAAAAATAATTTGTTTTAAACAAATCATTCCATTTTTTTATCCCTTTTCAAAAAATTTTTTAAATTTAATTGGGGGAATACCCCAATTATAAAAGCCTTTTGATTTTTTTTTTTTATTTAAAGGGGAAAATTTGGCTTTGAATTTTTTTTTTTTCTTTTTTTAAAAAATCGCAGGGAAACACGAGAGTTTGAAAATGCAACTGAAAAGGAGATTTTAAAAATGTTTTTTTTTTCAAAAAAAACCTTTTTATTCATTTTCCACTTTCAAAAAAATTCATGTTTTACCCAAAAAAACCTTTTCACAAAAAAAAAACTTGGCTCAGGATTCTTTTTCAGGAAAAAAACTTCCTGATATTCCTCGCATTCAATTTATTAGGCAGGTAAGGTTAAAATTACTTTTGTTGTTAATTTTTCTCCCTTGGTTTTCCTTCTGATATTCTAATCACTTAATTGTGCACCCCTCTTCCTTTTAAATAAAAGTGGGCTACATTTGCAAATGGCGGGTTATTTTTATTTTAAAAAAAAAAAACCCATTTTTTCTGGTTGGTCCGGAAACCCCTTTTGTAAAAAAGGGCCATTTTCCCAAAATGAAATACTTAAAAACTTGCAAAAAGGATAGTTATAAAATGACCTTTTCTTTTGCATTTTCTCTTCCATTTAGGGTTTTTAAAAAACCCCAAAAATTTTTTTTTGATTTCAATCCCAAATTTAAAAATTTAATTTTTCCCCAATTTTTTGATTTTTTCTATTTGGGGGGGAAAAAGTTTTTTTGGGGGAAAGGGGGGGCCCAAATGGGACCCTTCCAATTAAGGCTTTGTTATATCCATTTTATATTCTTTTTTGATTTAGGAATTTACCTATTTCTGTTTTCCATTTTTAAAAAAAGGGGGGCCATTTTCTTTAACCAAATTATATTTTTTTATTTTTATGGTTTTTTTCAAAGATTTTTCCTCATTTTTTCGCAAATATTCATAAAAAAAAATTTCTACGAATTTATTTAAAAAATCTTATTGTTTTTTAATGTTTTTGTTTTCCTTATAGGGAGATGACCTAAGAATACCGATCATTAAACTCTTAATTCATAACTGTAAAATCTTTTTTTTTTCGGGTTTTTTGTTTTTTTCCATATTATTTATTTGTAACTTTAGTTCTTTTGCAGCTAAAATTTTAAAAAGGGTTCCAAATAAAAAAACATTGGGGCTTGGGGAAGAATTTATTTGGTATCTAAGGGACCCCCCCAATTTGTTATGGTTTCTTAAATCCCCCCCCACCCTTTAAAATTCCTTTTACCTTTAGGGCTTTTAATTTAAAAAAAACTGGGGGCCCCCCAAAAACGCCCCAGGAATAAAAAATAGCTTTTCTATGGCGCTTAACTTTTTTGTTTTTGAAAAGGTTTTTTTGCTTTTTTTCATTGTAACTTTTTTTTCCTGATTTTCTTTTTTTCCTTTAACTTTTAATTTCTTTAATTTCCTCTTTTTTAAAAAAAATTTTTTTTTTCCCACAAAAGTGGGAAAGTTTGCTTTGGGCTGGTGGAAGGGGATTTTATTTTTTGGGGGAAAAAACATCCTGCTTTCTTTGGGGCCCCCCCCCACTTTTAATTCTTTTTTTTCTTTTCTATGGCAAGATATGTTAAAAATGTTTTGCTTTATTTACTTATCTACCCTCCTTTCCCAACATTTTTTTTCTTTGGGTTTTTTTTTTTTACCCCCAAGTTTAAATTATGAACACGGAAATCTTTTGGGAGGGGGACACTAAAAGCATTAAATTAATTTGTTTCTTTTAAAAAATTTTGAAAAAACTTTGTTAATTTTTTTCAATTTTCCTTGGAGGTTTTTGTTTTTTCCTAAAAATTTTGGGGGCATTTTAATTTTATTACTTATTGGATTGGGTTCTTTTTTTACAAATTTGGCCCCAAAAAAAAAACTGTTGGATTTTATTTATTTTAAATTATTTTTTTTTTACTTACTACTTTTTTTTTTTTTTTTTTTAACAACTTAAACCATAATTCCCTTTTTAAAAATTTTTTGTTTCCCAGTTCAATAATATTTCCCATTTATTATTATTTTTTTAATTTAATTTTATTATTTAATTTAATTTATTATATTTATTATTTAAAATTTAATTAATTATTTATATTTATTTTTAATTTAAAAGCTTTGAAGATTAGCTTAGAAAGATCTTTCAAATTTGTTTTTTTTTTCTTTTTTGTATTTAAAAAAGTTGGGAACTTAAACCTTTGTGTTTCAAATTTTGTAAAAATTGGATTTTGTTTTTGGTTTTTTTGGTTTTCCTAAATGCCAGGTTTTCTTTTTCCCCCAAAAAAAAAAATAAAAAAGAGGGTTTTTTTTTTTAATGCAACTTTTTTGCCTTCCTTTTTTTCAAACCCCCCCAAACTTTTGTAAAATTTTTTGTTACTAAGGGTAAAAACTTTATTTTCTTTTCATTTACATTTTTTTTTACTATTTCAAAAAACCTTTTTATTAAATTCTTTCCAAAAAAACTTTAAATTTTTTTCCCCAATTTTAAATTTGGGGCTGTACACGATATTTTTTTTTTTAAAACTATTTTAGCAGAACAAAAATTTCCTGCCAAAATTTAAAATATTTTAAAAATTTTTTCCAAATTCTCTTTGGGAAGTTAAATTTATTTTTCTTTTTCCATTTGCCATTTATTAAATTAGGGCCAGCCAAAAAACCAAAAAGAAAAAAAATTTTTTTTTTTTTTTCCTTTTGGCCAATAAACATTTAATTTCCTCCATTCTGGATTTTTCCATTTTCCAGTTTCTAGGAAGTCACTTTGTTAAATATAAAGCAATTAAAAACTTTGTTTTTCATTTTTCATAACTTTTTTGTTTTTTCTTTCCCTTTTTTTTACAAAAGCTTATGATAAAAACTTATTTTAATTTTTCGGGTCTGATGATGGCTAAACCAAAAAAAAAAAAACTTAAATCTTTTTAATTGAACTTTAAATATTTCAACATTTGCTTCCTTTTTGTATAATTAAAAATTTTAAAAAAATTTAGGGGGGGGGGAAAAAAGGGGGCTTATTTTCCATTTTTCAAATTTTCTCCCAAACAAATTTTCCCCTTTTTTCTTATTATTTGTTTTAAAAAAAACTTAAAACATTTTAAAAAATTCTTTTAAAAAATTTTTTTAAAGTTCGAGATTTTTCTTTTTTTTCCATAAAATAATTTTTTTTCAGGTTCAAACCCCATGTTGGAAAGAGGGGGGAGTTCTTAAATACTTTCCCCCACTTTTTTTTATTTTCCTAAAAAAAACCTTTTTGGTTTTTTTTTAAAAAAAATTTCCTACCATCAATTTTTAGACCCCGCCGATTATTAAATTTTTCCCCCCCCCCAACCATACTTATTTATTTTTTAGTTTTTCTGGAAAAAATTTAACATTTTTTATTTTTTTTTCAATTTTTTTTTAACAAGGGGGAAGTTTATTTTGCATTTTTTACTTGGAAAAAAAATTTGGGACTTTTTCTGTAATTTAAGGCCTTAAAAGTCTTGAAAAAGCTTTTTTCTACATTTATCTGAAAAATATTTTTGTTTTTTATTATGGGGGGGACTACTTTATTTTATCAAAAATCTAAACTTTTTTTCTTGTTTTCCCTTTTTTTTTTTCCCCCCCAAGTATTTGTTTTTTCATTGTTTTTTTCTTGTTAATTTTTTTTAATTTTTTTTACTTTTTTCTATTTTTTCTAGTAACCCAAAAAGATTTTTTTGTTGCTATGGATTTTTTTTTGCCAAAAACTAAGGAATTTACCCCCTTAAAAACTTTTTCTTTAACTCCGGAAAAAACCCCCAATAGTTTTAAAAAAAACCTAAAGGGGACTAATTCTTTGTGGTTTTATTTTAAAAAATTTTTTTTTCCCCTTGGGCGGCCTTTATATATTATTAATTAACTTTCATAATGGTGGTGAGTAAATTCAGTTTGGTGACAAGAAAAAGATCAAAGTTTATATGGGCTTTAGTTTTAATGCTTTTTAAAAGGGCCCAACTGGCTTTGTTATTTTTTTATCTTTTTGTTGGTGCTCGTATATGAAACCTTGTGATTTCCCCCCAACTTTTAACAAGGGGGAAAAAATTTTTTTTAAAAAGGGGATTATGTGACTTTCCGAATGGTAGTGTGGTCAAGAGTTGAATTTTTCATTTTTAGAAGCCTTTTATTTTCATTTCAACTTTAAAAAATTTTTTTTCTAAATAGTCATTTTTAAGGAAAAAAAAAGGAAATTTAAATTTATGCCTTATTATACTTTCAAATTTAATTTTTGTCTTTTTTTTTGGTTTGAATTTAGCGCAGGCTTAATTTTTTCCTGGAAAGGGAACCTAAAAAAAAAAAAACCTTTCCCTTTTAAAAAGGGGGGTTGTTTTTTTTTTTCCGGGGGGGAAATTTTTTTTTCCAAATTTGTCTTTTGGGGGATTTGAATGCGATTATCACTTTCTATTTTTGTTTTTTTTAATGGCTGCCCTTTTTTTCCCATTTTTTTTTTTTTGTTTTTTTTATGAATAATTATAATTATTTTTTAAAAAAAAACCTAATTAAATTAAAAAAAAAATAATTAAACAACTCTAAAAAAATAATTTTAATTTTTTTTGTTTGCAACAAATTCAGATGACCCTTTCATCCCCCCCCCCAACTTTTTGTCTCTCACGCCGCATTTTTCGGTTTTATCCCCAAACCAAAAATTAAATATATTAACAGATTAAAATTTTATAAATTTTTAAATTCTTGTCATTATAATTATTGTTTTAATTTTGTTATATATTTTTGTTTATGAATAAATTTATTCTTGCATTAATTTGCTATTGCCTACTTTTTAGTTCCTTTTAATTTTTTGTCCCAAAAAATCGGGGGGATTAATTTTTATTCCTTTTCCCCAAAATTATTTTGTTCTGAATTGAACAAGAAGTTTGTTTTGTTTTTTCCCCTTTCATTTCCATAAAAAATTTCTCTGACTCAGGAAGAAAAAATAATATTGAAAAAAATGGCCATTTTTTTTTTTTTTCAATTGAATTTATAAAAGTTTTTTCCTCGTTTTCTTTGATTTTTAGAAAAAAGGTTGGGGTTTTTTGTTTGGGATTTAACATCGTTCGTTAAAGGAAGATTTTTTGGAGCAAATTTATTTTAAAAAAACCAAAGATCGGTAAATTTTGATTTTATTTAAATTTCGGGGGGGGAAAAGAGAATAAGTACAGATTTCTAAAAGATACCTTGAAGCACTGACAACAACATACTTTTTTTAAAAAAAAAAAAATATTTAATTAAAAAGTTACCCCCCCCAGATTTTAACTTTAAAATTGGCTTAAAAAATTATTTTTTTACAAATAAAATATTAAAAAAAAGTTAAAATTTTTAAAAAAAAACAAAACGATAGTATTGCGCCATCCTTTCAAAATGAAAGGATTTTCTTTTTCCTTGTTTAATAAAAACAGCTTGTTTTTACAAATCTAAAAATAAAAAAATTTTTTAAAAATTTTCCAATATTATTTTGGTGGGAAGAGCTTTAAAATTGTTTTATTTTTTTTTTCTTTTTCCTTTTTTTTTTTTTTAAAGGGCTTTTTTTGGGTTTTTTGGAAAAAAAAAATAAGATTTATTAAAACTTATTTTTATATTTTAATTACCCACAATTTCCAACACCAAACTATAATAAAAAATAAAAAACCTTATTAAATTATTTAAAAAAACTTAATTTTTTACCCTTAATTTACTTGATGTATTTGGGGGGTTTTTTTTTCAAGGAAAAATTGGGCTGGAAGGATTTAGGGGTGTTGGGCTTTTTTAAAGTGTTACTCCAAAAATTGGTTTAGGGGGGCTTGGGCCTTGGGGGGCTTTAATCCAAATAAAGTTTAATCCTCTTCTTTTTTTT